>CAJUYH010000967.1:54801-91158 GCA_910591685.1 Galerucella tenella | reverse complement strand
GACTTACAACAATGGAGCATACCATTATCCTACTTGGGCGGTGGTGCTAGGATGGATCATAGCTGCAGTGTCGATTCTTTGCATTCCCATTTCGATGATTTTCGTGGTTTTGAAATCTCCAGGATCTACATTAATGGAGGCTAGTACTTTATATCATCACCATCGTTATATCTGTATCTGTTGAGTAGGGAGGGTGAGTGCAGGCTCACATCACTTAGGCCACATGTGACCCATTGTAATCCTCCTTGGTCATCGTCCTTCCTTTCATTCCCAGGAAGGTGGACAGGTAACTAGGAGACATCTCCTTTATATCTCCAGGTGTAGGCCAAGACTCACCGAACACACTCTCTTATTGACGATAACTCCGGACATTCGCATGAGACATGCCTGACAGTTTCATCTTCCTGTTCACACATCCTGCATAAAGGTGTATCCACAAGCTCCATAGTATGGAGGTGTTTCCTTAGTTGACAGTTGCCAGTCAGAAATCCTACTGTTAAACGTAGGTTTTTCCTGGTCATCGTCAAATATTTCTTTGGCACTAGCTTTCCAGGGTGATCCTCTTTATCCATCTTTATATTCTTCCACTCTATTCAGTTATCACTTTTGAGAATTTCTAATTTTTTATGTCAAAGTAAATTCCAATATTTCATTTGCATTCCCTTTCTATAGTATTTTTCTAGCGTTTTCTTGGTCTCTCTCTAGCTGTAGACCAGTTTATTATGCTTCTGTCCATCTTCGCTTCATTCATGTCCTGTTCTTCAAATCCTTATCATAAGCTCCAAGTACGTCTTCTATTTCTTGCTTTTTCTTCGTCCTACTTTTTAAATGTCATTTCCAAAGCTTTCAATTACATATGGATTTCCCAATATTTTTAATTGATTTAAAACATTAACAAATTCATAATAAATTTTAACTTATTTTCCAGAAATTCAAAAGTTCCATTAAATCCGATCTCTTGGACAAATGTCCCAAGTGTAGTGAGATAGACTGTGACTGTATATTAGATGACGATAATGGTCCAATGCTTATCGTGAAACCGGTTGTCGATATTCAAAATATTAAAGAAGAAAACACTAAAGAAACTACACCATTGTTTACGGTTGCCAGTAGCCCAAATCTACAAAATCAAGTGGAACCTGATAACGTCCAACCAGCGGAAACCCTTAGCGAGTATGATAACGTTACAGAACATGAAACAAAAACTGAAACGACCGTAGAACGTTTGTAAAAACAAAAGATATTTAATGTGATAACATAATAGGGGGAAAATCACGCGTGTACCTAATGTTCAGAAAAAGTTGATAAGCATTAGAATGGAAATTGTAACTGAGGAACAGAATACATTGTATTTTTTAAATCTGTTTATTTCCTTTGCTATCCTTTATAATTCTCTAACGTTTTTATAATAAATAAATAGCGCCCTCTAGCGTATAGGTTACTCATTAAAAAAAAAAGATTGAGTTTGCATAGATAGGTGGAGTAGAACTGGAATTACAGGCGTTTTTTCATAATAAAGTAACCGCTTCCCCCCACCTCTTATTTGAAGAGATAGACTAAAATCATAAAATCAAATATACGCTGAATTTCTTGAAGAATACGATAATCATAGTTTAAATGCATTTAATTAGGCTAAATTTGTAAATTATTCATTTTATAATTTTTGGTATTTATTTACTTCCTCTGGTGGTGAACCTACAACTCTGTATATAGTTTCCAGGTTTTTCCCGAGCTCCTAACTTTTTTTCCCGAAGCTGTACTATAAACGGTTCTCGAGATATGGCCGAGAGCCATTATTGGGACACCCTGTACATTAACAATCCATTGATTTGCTGGAATTTCAGCTCAAGAATCCACTATTTTATGGTTTAATACCACTTTTTATGTTGATAGTGTGTTTTTTACTGGCTGCAACTAATTTTAATACAATTATAAAGCACCTTCTAAACGGGCAATATTTTTAGTGCAATATATAACTGCAATATTGGCAACTATAGTCCAGCCAGCATGACAACATTTCAATTGTATGGATCTTCCCTATATATCTCGGCAATATTGTTTGCAACACTATTGCCAATTAATGAAGATAATTTGTTTCGTAGACGGACTACACAATCGTGCAAAAATGGCTGACGAAATCATTTGCGTCGCAGCGATTTATATTGTTTTAAACACAGTTAAAGAAGAGTAGATTGTGGATTCGACCTTAGGCGTGAAATTTTAGATTACCTAAGTCTAGAAATAGGTCTTGATGACAAGTTAAAACTACCATTTCACTAGTTTACCACCAGCACTACTATGGTTTTCTTCTTTTTCACCTCATTCTTTGCATAAGCTCTCAAGTTTCTGAATTTTTTGTAGGCCTCATCACTTGATATACCAAATTTTTTGGCGATAACTGCCCATCCATCTTCTTTAGCATATCTGTCTTTATAAATTCCTGTTTCCACATTCTATAACTTGGGATGTGAATATATTTTATTAATTAACTCAATAATCTTTTCATTCGCCCAAATATTAGTCATTTTACATACCATCACCTCCAAAATTTTCATAACAACAACAACAACAACAACAAACGAACACCAAAACAAAGTAAAATTGCAGAGTGTTTTCGCTGGCTAAGCGATCGTCCGGCAACTCTTGCTGCAACCAATTAAATGCATAGACAACACAAAACATGTGTAGGTATATGGCCGGGACACATTAAAAATATTGTCAATATATTACCTAGTCTGTTTAGAAGCACCTTAAAGCAAATAGTTTGAAGATAAATGCCCTGTTAGTTGTTCCGCCTATGTTAACGGCTAGTTGAAATTGTGGCGATGTGTAAAATTTGTTTTTAGGTTGTATAGGAGTGACCATTATTAGGGTGATTGTGGATTTCGTATCTCCAAGTGAATTATGAACTTGTAGGATTCTAAATATTACGTATCCTTTGTTTTCGGACCGCACGGACGGTCGTTAAACGTTCGGGCATTTTCAAAATGGAATTTACAATGTTTTACTTTCATTATTTATGATCACATCTTATTAATTCTGCCTATTATGTGTTGTGTTCAACAGCCACAGCAAAAAAGGCAACATTGATTGTTTTATTTATAGACCAAGAAACATTTTTTTTCAGAGGGTGTCAAACATAATGTATGTTCCGTCTGTAGACATTTCAAAGTAAATTACAAAAAACCTCCAAATTAAAATTATGGTTTAATAGAATGTTTTCTTAGACTATTATTAATTCTTATGTGGTCACTTATTTATTTTAATATTTATATTAAAAAAAAGAGTTGGTTTAGTTATACAGTTCTAGAATGGTAAGGGTCAACGGGAATATTTGAAGCTGCTACTCGGAACCCGTGAATAGCATCCGCAACATAGTGAACATTTTGCAGTATTCCATTGGCATCAATATACGAATATCCACCTCTGGTTACGCCATCTTCTGATCTGGATTCTGAATGAGAACTATGAGGACCTGTGAAATAATTAAATTATTATATAAAAGCACGTTTTAGATTTATGTCCCATTTTTTTTATTCAATAATATTATTTGGAATAACTCACCTACATAACCATATGAATATTTGCCCAAATTACCAAATGGTCCTTGCTCAGACAAAACTGGATTATAAGAAACCTCCGCAGTATGAGCGACAGCGTGTGCAGGAGTTACATAAGTATTGATAACCGTTTTAACTGGTATAATTCCATTTTTATCAACTTCGGGGATATTACTAAGGTTAATTTCTTCGGCAATAGTTGCATCACGTATCTTAATTTGTTCTACTGCTGCTAAATGCTCTGCACGTGCTCTTGAAACTTCTGGTAAGTCTTGAACTGGTTGTGGGAGAAATGGTAAAACAGCAGATTTAGCATATGCTGCATTTAAAATTGCTAAATGATCATTTCGAGCTTTAACTACCTCTGGTAAATCATGGACAGGCTGTGGAAGCTGTAAAAATGAGAATAAATTAAAAATGTACAAGACTCTTCCAATTTTTAGCATGTAGGTACACATTAATGATTAGGTACTACTCGCCGTCCAAGGGATCTGTCAATAATTGGTGCACATTTTGGTGAAAAAAATACCATTTTTAATATTCCTGTTCTTTTTAACCACCAAACGTTCGAGTTTTCGGATACGATCTTTAACTAAAATATTATCAAAGATGGCACTTCCGGTTTTACCGGAAGTAGACTGCAAGTTTGTTATTTTGAATAGAACACCCTGTATACCAATACAT
The DNA here is from genome assembly GCA_910591685.1 of Galerucella tenella. Classification (NCBI taxonomy): domain Eukaryota; kingdom Metazoa; phylum Arthropoda; class Insecta; order Coleoptera; family Chrysomelidae; genus Galerucella; species Galerucella tenella. Next base: position 86,914 of record CAJUYH010000967.1, on the reverse strand, counting down.
TTTTGAAATTTTTGAAAATGCATACTTTTTGAGTTATTGATTTTTTTTGTAAGAAATTTGACCGTTGCAGACCCTTGTAAATTATTTTTTTACAAGGATACCCTTAAAGATATGAAAGTGTTTCTGTTGGGTTGCTTTTAGCAAGGTCAGACGTATTTGAATCTATGTTCATAAATGTCAAATTTCTTTATTTTCTTAAATAGAATCACCCGCTTTTTTTTCCATTTTAATGCATTCAGGTTTGAAAATGAGGCAAATTCATGTATACTTTCCTATACCTAAACATCACCGTTATCCAGATATTGAATGTTATCTGTAGGTGTGGTCTAAATTTTAATTTGAGCCGTTGATACAAGCACTAAGAAATAAAAAAGATTATGTAAATTTGCTTTTAATACATGGTAAATATGGCAAAGTTGTTACAAGAGCATATGTGCTTTATTTGCATTAAGATATCCTGCATTAAAATATAAAAAACCGGGTGGTTCTGTTTAAGAAATTTGATATTTATGAAGTTAAACTTTGAACACTTTCTATACACACCCTGTATAAAATGAAACATTTCCAACATAGATTCAAATAGGTCTGACCTTGCTAAAAGCAACCAAACAGAATCCATTTTCATATCTTTGAGAGTATCCTCTTAAAAAAATAATTTGTAAGGGTCTGCAACCGTCAAATTTTTTACAAAAAAATTAATAACTGCATTTTTCGAAAAAAGTTTTCAGACAAAAGTATACTAAAATTTTACGTAGATTTTAAAAATGTATGAATATACAGGGTGTTTCATTAAAAATAACAAAGTTACAGTCGACTTCCGGTAGAAGTGGAAGTCTGCCATTTTTGAAAATATTTTAGTTAAAAAGATCGCATCCGAAAATCGAAACGTAGAAATTTTCATCTACAGATAGTTTTAACTCGTCGTGGGACACCCTGTATTTCATCAAACTTTAGACATAGCCTGTATAGCTTACCTGTTGATCTGGGGATATATATGGAACAGCACCAATGGGTACAGAAATTGGATTGGAATAAGACACAGTGGCGGCAGCTAATCTAGCGTTTTGTGCTTTAATCGCCTCGTATTGTGTGATGTGTTGGGCTTTCGCCAAAGCGACATCTGGTAGATCTTGTGGTAAATTGGTAGCGGCAACTCTGAATCCGTGAATTGGATCGACGATGTATTCAACTGTTTGTAAATGTCCATTAGTATCGATGTATGAATAGCCGCCCTACAAATAGAAAGTTAATGAGATTTATATGTATTTCTGTCGTGGAATATGTTATTTATTGATGTTATCCAACATTAAATTCGTTATCAATAGAAATTGATTGCTGATTACTTTGGTAATTCCATTTTCAGTTTTTTCACTCTTCAAAGCTGTGGGTGTTGCATAACCATAGACGTACTGTCCAAGTTTATCTTGCGAATGGTAGAGAGAAAGAATTGGATGGTAGTGAGGATCAAGCCCGAATTGAGCAACAGCTGGTAGTAGGTTGACTTCTGATGATTTGGCTATTGATACCAGAGGTACCAAAAAAATTGTTAAAACCTGCGAAGAAATAAAAAAGTTAGTCTTCACACCGCAGGTATTTTTATTTATTTTAGCTTAACGTGCCTCGACAGAGCTGGTCATTGGCACAAAAAATTAGATACAGATATTTACATATAAATATTACTAATTTTAAATTAGATTTTACGGTATTAGTAGCTCTCAGGAACTGTAAGACTTTCTTGATTTCGGTAGGGCAGTGGAGAATTTCCTTCAGGTTAGGCCTAAGATCAAATTGTTGATATCTAGCAGAAAATTGTTTGCAGTCCGTCAGTAAGTGTTTAACGGTCACAATATCATTACAGCTATGGCAAACGGGACGATTTTCTGAAGACATCAGATATCCGTGTGTGAGTTTGGTATGGCTGATTCGGATTCTTCTGATTACAGTAGCCTATCTCCGGGTTAAGAAGTTAAGGGAGAGAGGAGAAGTGGATGGATGGATATAACGAAGTGCTTCGCCAAGAATCTTGTGTAACGTTTTTGAAGTGGATCTTTAGGTCGGCTGCGAGTTGGACAATGTGTGTTGGGTCGGTATTAGTGGTAGCTTCTTTCGCGTGGCGGTCCGTAGCTTCGTTACCATCAATGCCGATGTGAGATGGAAGCCAGATGAGAGAGACTGTTATATCTTGAGCAACGAGAGTTTGATAGATGTCGTGTATGTTCTGGACAATTGGGTGGACAGTGAAGATTGACTTGATTGACTGAATGGAGGAAAGGGAGTGCATATTGCAATATTTTTGTGGGGTAGGAAGATGCTTTTGGAAGCTTGAAAAATGCTTTGAAGCTCGCCTTCAGGTATTTGATAATGTATAGTTATATCAGTAGGAGCATTGGCTCTTTTTAAAATTTCGATGAATCATATGGAACTGGAGAAGCGCAGCTTTATATAAAAATAGCAGCGGGTTGTCGACCCCTGGTCTATCTTTGTTGGTTATTAAAGCTAATACTATGCTCAGTTAACACCTAATTAGATAATACGTAATTAGACTAGAACAATTATTCTAATTATACTAGCAATATACACTCACCGGCACGAAAAACGGGCACCCGTATAATTTACATATTAAAATGCCTAAGTTTTCTATTTTTTTTTATTGTAACCTTTGTCAATGGTAGGCAGGCATTGGTACATGTTTTAAGGTATGCTTTTTTCAAAAAATGTTTTCGGAAAGCTCCTATTTCAAGAAAACGATGCTTGTTAACATTATCACAAAGAAAAGAAATTTATTAGCAGTCATACAATTATCATCATAAATACAAAAAACAATTTAAAAAACCAGTATTTATCACTTCTCTGTCTAATTAATACCTCGTATTACCTCCACGAGCCTGAATAACGGCACTCATTCTTTTAGGCATACTGTTAATTGGGTTGAATACTTCATTCTGTAGAATTGCTTCCCGTTCCTCTAAAAGAGCCACTCTGAGCTGATCCAAGGTAAGAGGAGCAGGTACCCGGCTTCGAATTCTTCCACCTAGCATGTCCCAAATATGCTCGATTGGATTTAGATCGGGACTGCGCGCTGGCCATGACATCTGGGTTATACCAACTTCGTTTAAATTCCGTAACAATGCGGGCGGTATGAGGGCGTGTATTGTCATGCATCAGTATGAAGTTGTCAACAAAATCTTGTAGGATCTCATTTGTGTACCTATCTGCAGTCACAGATCCTCTAGGGATCATGTACAATTCTGTTCGTGCCTCTAAAGATATTCTAGCGCACACCACAACTGAACCCTCTTGAAAAATTACTCAAGGGCTAAAAGTGCATATCGTTCACCTTCTCTTTTCCAGACTCTCTCGCGACCATCTGGAGATCGTAAGCAAAATCTGGATCCATCGGTAAACAACACACAGCTCCAGTCGTATGCATTCCAATTTTGATGCTCCCTAGCGAATTGTAATCTGGCTACACGATGTTCTCTGGAACGTTCTGGTCCTATAGCGGGTCTTCGAGATCTCAGATTAGCTTCATTCAACTTTCTTCTGACTGTTCGTTCACTAACATTTACGTTCCTGACATGTTCAATGTTGTTTCGAATATCTACACCAGTTGTATGACGAATTCCCAGTGCTGAAGATATCATCTCGATGGGTAGTTTTTCTCTGGGGACCAGTTCCAGGACGTCGAATGTAAGCTCCCGTCTCTATAAAACGTGCAAATACACTTTACACGGTACTGCGTGATACCCCAAATCTATTAGCCATACGTAAATTTGACTTCTTCCGTCTTGAATAAGAGCAACAATAGATGCAACAGTTTCTGCGCTTGAAGACATCTTGAAATTCGCACTAATTGACATAAGCAAGTAATAAACCATAAAACCTGAATAAACACTTAACCTAGCCTTAAATTTATTCGTGAAAATCACTGAAAATGCATAACCTACCGGAACTGTAGAAGTAAGTGCAGCATGATAACTTTTACATTATTGAGATTTTCGTACAATACCTAAACTATGTTCAATTTGGGAAGACATTTCTTGATAAAAAATCTGCAGGGTATTCTACTAAACCGTGTTCATTGCTGGAAAAACCGAGCTAAAAAAAAATTTAAAAATTAATGCATTTCATCAAAAATTATCGGGGTGCCCGTTTTTCGTGCCGGTGAGTGTATTATATTAAAATACTACTATCATCTGATAAATTGATATTCTAATTATCGATATCGACATATGAAAATTCCCATAGGAATCCACCACTCTCGTGATCGCTTAATAATTGTACAATAGCACTGTTGGAATTCTGTTACACCCACAAGCGATATTGATTGGGTGCTCTCTAGTGGCCAAATGTAGCGCACCAGAATTTAATTGATACCCGCAAGGTGTTATATGAATTCAGTTCAACCAATGTGCAGCAAAAATGAATAAGTTAAGGAGCAGTTTTAGTGGAAATTATTGGAATATTCAAAATAAACTCATAAATAATATGCATATTTTGAAGTTTTCACATTTTTTACAAAAGTACCTGGACAATTTAGTTCAATAAATCGAAAGAGAGAGGAGTTATATTTGAAAACAAGGATGAAATTACTAGAAGGGTAGGAAAATTTTATTTATTAGAGACCAAAGTTCAATGAACAGGTTCGGTGAGCATGGAAACATTTTCCTAAAGCCCATTCTTATATCCTGAGCCTGCAATACACCTCTTTTCACCACCTTGTTCAACTTTATCTTTTAGTGCCTGACAGTAACACCTGGATGTTATTAAGTTTCTCTATAACTTATTTTCCTACCAGAGCTCCTTTGTCTTTTCCTTCTACATCCCGGGGACACAGAGTTCGGGTTATATAGCAGTGTTTTGGCTGGTCCATCGTTCTTCATGTTTGTTCAAGATTATTTCATGGGGGACATTTTGAAGTGACTCAATTGGTGGTAGTGTTCTAGCTACTGCCATTGATATCTATACTTTCATTTTATGGTTTGCGTATACGTCCGATTTGTTCTTTTCTTCGTCATGAGACAATGCAAGACCTTCCTCCGCTACATTGTGTCATAATGTGCGAAGCAAAGGCAGCACTAACCCGACTGGAAAAAGCATCAGACCATGACGTGGCAGATGGGAGAGGACACACAGAGATAAGGCATGTGGATGATGCCATTTTCAAAATGCCAATAGACCACATGACCACCAAATATATCTTTCGCAAAAACTTCGAGATTGTCATCAAAGATCGAAAGGAGCTTGAGGAAGAGAACGCACCACTACTTAGTAGAGCGAATGAACTGATCTGGTATACAGACGGATCAAAAACTGAACTCGGCACCGGAGCGGGCATATACAGCAAGACGAGCAAATATGAAGGGATCGTCTCGCTTGGCAAATACGCTTCTGTATTTCAAGCAGAGGTCTATGCAATACTTGCATGTGCAATGGCTAATAATATAAGAGCCTACAACAACAGGCAGATCAGGATCTACAGTGACAGTCAAGCCGCCCTTAAAGCACTTCAGAGCTATAGGGTGACATCTCGGCTAGTATGGGAATGCGGTGAAGAACTCAGAAGACTGGCGACTCGGAACAGTGTAACACTGGAGTGGGTCCCAGGTCATAAAGGAATCGCAGGCAATGAAAAAGCTGACGAACTCGCAAGAGTAGGATCGTCAACTCAGATGAACGACCTGTGAGTCGCTGGACCACAGAAGGCAGAAACTGTATGGTAGACCCCAAATGACTCCAGAAGACTTCTACAACCAACCAGCAAAGAGCCTGTATGAGCTAATACAGGGAACGGAATGGCTGAATAGGTTGTAGTCAGAACACTAGGAGTATCCACAATAAGCCCAGGAGGCTGAGGTGGTACCGGCGAAGGGACGGCTCCAGGAAAAAAAAATACACCTGAATGTTATTAAGTTTTTCTATAACTTATTTTCCTACAAGAGCTCCTTTGTCTTTTCCTTCTCCATCCCGGGGACACAGAGTTCGGGTTATATAGCAGTGTTTTGGCCATCGCTCTTTATGTTTGTTCAAGATTATTTCATGGGGGACATTTTGAAGTGACTCAATTGGTGGTAGTGTTCTAGCTACTGCCATTGCTATCTATACTTTCATTTTATGGTTTGCGTATACGTCCGATTTGTTCTTTTCTTCGTCACGACTGTCTCAAAGCCCAAAACTATGTTCTTTCTTTCCTGCATCTACGTCCAAATGTCCAAACATCCAAGAATTTAATTTGGTATTGGAGTTCACTTATTATGAATAAGAGAAGACCCAATACTGAACCCTGAGGAACACTACTCAGCTGAGAACAGTAATTTCCTTTTGCAAAAAACTATAATAACTATATCACTTTCAAGAGAATGATTAGCATAATTGCATACATAGGAACGAACACTTCAATCTCATTTCACAATAAAAAATAATCATATTTTCACAATCGAATGAACGAATTAAATCACACTGATTAAAATGCATGCGAAATGTGTTGCCAGTTATTCACTTATCGATAGTATTTCAGAAGCCTATTTGCTCATTGTGAATTCGACATGCATCAAAGGAATTGCAGCTTCTCCATGCTCTAAAATTAATTCCATTAAATAAATGTGCAGATTTCTGGAGTACGCATGAAATATAAAACCGCCATTCTACAGAATTTCAATCATGTTTTTCTATGACAACCTCGATAAATGTTCATTTTGTAACCGTATCTTCAATCATAAACAAGCACATTTTGCATCGGCTGCTAGGCAAGTTGCTAAGCAACAAATGCGAAATGGAATATTTCGTGTTAGGTTTAGGCTCACTCTAAAATCACAACGACTACGGCTTGTCAAATTATTACGTCCAGCGACAAATTGATGAAATGTCAACAGATCGTTTCTGTCAAAGTCTTAGAAGGTAACGAGTAATTTCATAGTTGTTTTCTACAAATACATATTTATAGGCTTTTATTCCTGGGTACCTATCTGTATCTGTAGAGTAGGGAGGGTGAGTGTGGCTCACAGCACTTAGGCCACATGTGACCCATTGTACATCCTCCCGAGGAGTTGTCCTCCTAGGTCATTGTCCATCCTGTCCTTCTCAGGAAGGTGAACAGGTCACTAGGAGACATCTCCTTTATATCGGCAGGTGTAGGCCAAGACTCACCGAACACACACTCTCTTATTGACGATAGCTCCGGACACTCGCATAAAACATGCCTGACAGTTTCATCTTCCTGTTCACACATCCTGTATAGAGGTGTGTCGACTAGCCTTATAGTATGGAGTTGTTTCCTTAGTTGACAGTGACCAGTCAGAAATCCTACTGTTAAACGTAGGTTTTTCCTGGTCATCGCCAATTATTTCTTCGGCGCCAGCTTCCCAGGGTCGCCCAGGGTGATCCTGGTAAGATTGCATCCTTTGATTCCATCCCATCTCTTGAGGGATTGAGCATGGGTGTAACGTTTGGCTAGTTCCGCAATTGTCGAAGTCGTTAGGCCGTAGGTGTCACTGGGTCCTAGAATTTTTAGTCCAGCGGCTTCCCTGGCTAAAGAATCAGCAATGCGATTTCCTTTACTCTTGTCGTGCCCTTTAACCCACCTCAGGATAATATTGTTATCTGCCGAGGCGTCAGCTAAATCTTGGTGGCACTCTAATACTAGCCTCGATATAACACGTTGTCTGTTCAAGGCTAATAGGGCTTGTCTACTATCAGTGCAGATTATTATGTTTTTGCCAGAAATTCCTCTTCTGGTTAGTTCTTTTGTGGCAATTGAGATACCAACCAGTTCTGTTTGAACCACGCTGGTATTGTTTCCCATTCCCCACTTAATCTTTAGACTTAGTGCGCTCGAGTAAACTCCACATCCTGAGCCTTCTTTCATTTTTGAACCATCTGTATATATGCGTATTGCATTTGCTGCATCTGGCTCTGTGTTCTGTTTCACTTGAATTTTGTAGGGTTTGTTGAACAAAAACCTGGGTTCAATTGCATCGTTGGCTGCCTGCAGCAGAGGTAGCGCAGTGAGCGCTTCCTGCCATAGGCTTAACCTCAATTGGCCCACTCCTACTTCGGGGTTTACACCAGCCGTGCGCAATCGTACCATGGCCATTAACGCAACCTCCTTGACGTGCAGGTCCAGAGGGGTCAGACCAGTAATTAGTTCCATTTCTGCGGTTGGTGTTGTTCTCATGGCTCTTGTGATGTTTAAACAAGCCATTCGCTGTATTTGATATAATATAATTTTCCTGGGTACCTATTAGAAATAGCGATAAAAAAAATTTACATATTTCTTCAATTCATATTTCAATTCTGATAGAAAGCCCATTAGCGGTGAATTCGGAGTAATGAAATATTATCAGTTCATTTCTCTCAAAGTTTTTTCAATGTATGCATGTATTAAACGTGAACGATATGTTGTCATAGAAAAAGTATAGTATGTATCTCGCAACATCATTTTGTGCTCATTGCATAATATACTATTATCTACAATCACATTGAAAAGTAGGCTTTTTTGCTTTCCATTTACAACGAAAAGTTGACGTTTCTTGAGGAGAGTTACTTTACGCTCGCCGAGCGTAAAAAATTGCAAAACGCTCGTTGCCCATAACAACCGATACTACAAACATAATTGTATTGACAGTGACAGTGGCAGTGACAATGACATTATAGAGCAACCTGGCTGGGGAGTGTTTTTGTCTTCTGAAAATCTTTTACAATTTAATAAATAGCTGTTTTGTCAAGTTCTCAATGTTTTAAATAATTAATTAGTGTGATTGCGATGTTTGTATAAATTTTTTGTGTGTTTTTGTGCTTATACTGGCCGGATGGCCCTGCAAGCTGAGGCCTTTCTAATTGTAGAATAAGAAGAAGTATATTGACAGTATTGACAATAATAATTATATGTTTAAAATTTTATAAAGTATTTGACAGGTACTTGAAATAAGAAGTATGAATTTATCAATTTTGTTAGTTATTATAATATATTCCCTTGCTTTCGAGCAATAATTCCTCACTTTTGGCTCTTAATACATAAATAACTATTTAGTGGAAAAGGCGGTCGATATTAAATTTATTTTGGCAGCTTCGTATTTTTATACCCAGAAGGAAATAATTGATCGGTTTCTAGAATTCTTTTTAATAATAACAAACACCGTTGCAGGTTTTATATAAATTCATAATGGGCGGACATAAATTCTTGACCTTAAATTAAATTTCGCTAATATTATTAAAAGCCACATATTGTATCCCTGTGTTTGTTCGTTATTTCACAGTTATTTTATGAAATTTGCTGAATAAAACAGGTTAGAAGAGGCCTGAGAGGTGAAACATTTTCTCCTTATTTTTAGTATGATTATATTTCAAATAGGAAAACTTGACATTTCCTGAAAATTAACACTAATATTCTAACATTTCAATGCGCTCTTTGGTGTGGCTCGTAAATATAGGTTAGATTATAAAACAATATGTTTCTTCATATTGCAAATGACCTCAAACTTGCACGATTATCTCAAAAGATGTTGCAATATAAATACACTCCTCCTAATCGTTTTCTGATTTATCATCATTTATGGTGCATTTCAGACGAGAAAGGTCGTAATAAAATTCTTAAGTTAAAAAAGATCACTTACCAGTAAATGCATTTTCTACACTTCAACTGACTTTCGATTCGATCAATTCTCGCGAGCGCTGTCCGTATCGACCTTTGAAATTTACAAATATTTACCCCGCCCTGCATTTATTTGAATTAATAAAAATCTACCAGGTAGGTTCACATTATATCACATATTTTTAAAAATTACCTTTCACGAACTCAAGCTTACAGAGTTGGAAGATAAGGTTTTTATAACTGGATAAAATAATGAAAATGTGGAAACAAAAATACCCCCATGCAAATCTTGGGAGTGTATCTCAGTCCCAAAGGGGATCTGAACATTAGTAACAGATGCAGTATCATAATATCCTGTTCCTACTGTAGTAGTGAGACCAATTATCACTTATAGAGCCATTGCGTGGAGTAGTAGAACTAGCCTATTGACGATGAGAGAAAATCTCTCCAAAATTCAAAGACTATCCTGTATATGCATTACAGGAGCAATGAGAACATGCCCAACGGCAGCCATGGAAGTGATTCTCAACCTCACCCCTCTACATATGGTGGTGGAAAGCGTTGCAGAAAGAACAAGATACATACTAAGTAGAGAGGGAATCATTAAAAAAACCACCTCCTCACTTCTTAGAAATCAGACAACCTGGGACATGCCACAAGACGGTATGATGAAAAAGTATAACTTTTCAAAGAAATTCGTTACGGAATTAAGCGACAAGAAGGAATAGGATCCAAATACCATTACCAGACTTGGAAAGAATGCCATTCAATAGTACACAGACGGCTCAAGAGCAATAAAGGGAGCTGGAATAGGAGTGTACGGGCCAGGAAGCAAACACTCTGAAAGCTTGGGAAAAACCAAAAGTATATTTCAAGCGGAAAAGACGCCACAAGAAAGTGCGCCCAGTTCAATATTGATGAAGGATAGAGAAGACAAAGGATTATCATAATGTCAGATAGTAAATCAGCCATTAAAGCACTGAGCTTTTGTGTAATCATTTCCAAAATGGTATGGGAATGCCTAGACAAACTCAATGAACTAGGCGAGAACAATATATAGTCACCTTACTATGGATTCCAGGACACACTGGAATAGGAGGAAATGAAATAGCAGATGCACTAACAAAGAGGGGGACTGAAATACCTTTCTGGGTGCCTGAACCCTTTTGCGGAATTAGCCCCAATGTAATACTGGAAGAAATATGTAAAGCCGGGAAAAAAAAAAAAGATCTGACCATTGGAAAGATCTAGTAGGGCTTATACAATCGAAGACTCTTCTGGGTGACTACAACCTGTTGAGATCAAAAGAATGTATAAGTCAAAGTAAAACTGCGCTAGGAGTTTTAACAGGGATCCTAACGGGACATTGTCGCCTGAATGTTCACCTGAAAAAGCTCAAAATAGTGGAGGAAGAAGAATGCAGATTTTGTGACATGAAAGAAGAAACCTCCATCCACATACTTTCCAACTGCACAGCACTTCAGAATCCTAAAGCACAGCACCTAGGAGATTACTGGATATATGAGGAACATTTACCTAATTTGAACCCTGCATACATCCTAAAATTCCTCCGGGAAATAGGACTAAAGGAACTACTAGTTTCTGAGACTCTCCTCAGAAACTGAGTAGAAGTAAGGGGGCACAATAGATCTTTTAGGTCTCAGTGAATGTCACCCCAAAATACATACATACTGTATATAGTAGTAGAGCAAGACATATTTCGTCAGGAGCTGGTGATTTTAAGGGAAAGAAGCTTGTAATTGCCCACCTAATTTTGTTTCTATCAACGATCTTTCTGGCGTTGTCTGATTATTCATCTTCATCTTCCTTGACCCACATGGCCAGGCAAGTGAGCTGCAATTGGATACTCTCTGAGAGGTTACCAGTTAAGCAATCCTCACTTGTGGGTGTACCTTTACTGCGATATGGGTTCTTATTGAAAACCGTTTGAAACCTTCTCCAAGAGTCCCTTCGTTTTTGTGCCATGACTTCCTTGAACTCTTTAAGATGTTAAGATGAGATCTGTATAGATCCCAGAAATGTTGGGCTTTTAAATTTTGTGCTTTGCTGAATAATTTTCTGGCCATTTTTCTGGATTCCCTTCAGCTCTTTAGACCACCAGGGAGGAGTGGGAGTCTCAGCAGGATCTTTCCTCTTCATTTCTCTGCTAGGTGGGTTCTGTATATTCTTGTTACCAGTGAGACTTCCTCGTATCAACATATACCATTGCAGGAAGTTTAATTACCATCTAAGAAGGTTTTTCTGAGTGATGATAAGTCCTTGAATTTAAATCAAAAACAACTTTATTATACATCTCGTGAATATTAGAAGTAATCGGAACAAATTCTTATAATTTTTTTTCTCGACCTTCTGTTTAAAGACCAGACGAATTTATTCTTTTTTTTTGGTAATATATATCGTTAAGACCCCAATTGGAAAGAATTGGATACATTTATACGGTCTTTCATGTTAATGTAATACCATACTGGGTAATCGTACATTTTTTGGTATTTATTACAATATTCATGAGACTGAAGTAATTGTCGTCATTGAGATTTTTTAATTAACGAAATTATTCGTACTAGTGAGGTCATTGAAAAAGACGTTCAATGTTGTTTTTACATACTCGATTGGAAGTATTGAGTGCTTTCGGTTTTTATACGTTCTAGACAATGCATCCTAAACTTTAGGACTTTTTTGGTGAACAAAAGTCATGGAACTTGGTCATCGTCAACGAACGCTTCCCATGTTTTCATTCATTTTTTTCATTCAGGCATACCCTGAAATATTTCTAAGGGATGAAGTACGTACGATGTATTTTTCATAAGAGATTGATTAATTTTTCAAAATTCCAGCATGAGCGTGCAATGAAATGTATAGACTAGATTCATTTATTTGTGTCTTCACTTGTGTCGGCAGTCCTCATGACTTCTTGTTACAACTCACAATTTTTATAAAATAAATGAAAGCAATGTTTTCCAGACTCAACACAGAAATATATTTTCCGTACTTTTAACAAAGTCGTAGTTTCCCTATTTTCACTTTAGTAACGGTCAATCAGCATCAATCCGATGCACTGCCATATCACTGCTTCCACTCGTTGTTGTGTTCTTTTATCTTCAAAGTTTATTGTTAAAATTCTGATTTAAAAATTACTCGAACCTCATTTTCATCCAGTTAATTTCCGAGTTAGTATACATTTTTTATTATCGTTTTTATGGCAAGCTGGAATATAATTTCACCAAGGAAAATACGAGTTTTTTACGGAGTCACATCTCGTAAAGCGTCCGCTTAAAATATAAAAATGTTAAATGCATTTTTGCAGCACTATTCAGAGCGGAAATTTTTTTATCTACTTCAACTCTCACTCAGTGGTATTATTTCTTTACCAAAAAATTATGGTCCTTTGAAGATGACGTGGTCTAGTCAGTTTTTTGAGCAGGCCTCAAAAATACCGCAACCTACAAACTTCAAACTTAGTACATTGCATAGTCCTGCAGTAATGAATTGTTTACTGAAAATCCGCGAGCATCCAAAGATGGCGAATGACATATTGATGAAATATGGGTTAGGTGAGAAGCGAAAACAGACAGTGTACGTCCCAGTCAGACGACGGGGTAAGCGCTTAGGAAGAAATCAGTTTCTCGTGGTGCGTTTGTGAACGCTGTGGTGTAGAGTTTAGATAGAGTGAGATATATATTAAATGTTTTATAAACGCTCACTTCAAACTCAAGTAAACCTTTTACTCTCAAGGCGTTGTGTTTTTAATTTGGTTAGGAGTGGAAAAATTGTGATATACACCAATATATATCATAGTGATGAGGAATAAAAGAAGATTTGTCGACAGTATACAGTACAGATCGTTTTGGGACAAAAGCTTAAAGTGGCGCATGCTTTCGATCAAGAATATTGCATGCTGCACTGTAAAGCGGGCTTAAGCGATCTTTACAGTACTCTGTAACTTTGTTATAACCATACGATTAAGCATTATGCCTACTAGAATGTGAAAATAATAAGAAATTCAAATTAAAATATCTAATAATTATGCAAATTATCACTTAAAATTAGGGTATTCAACTGCCACGACGAGTAAACGCTATTTTTCTTTTTTTCCCGTTCATTCACTGCATTTCATTGTGCATATTAGATGTATTCAAGTGAGCGTGTCGACTTAATGATTCAATTGGTCAAAACAAGTATTGGCATTTATATTAAAATATTGCTTACCAAAGTAAAAGCTTGAACTAACTCTTTATGACTTTATGAAGGAACTAGATAATAACCAATATAATTCATACGTTTGAGTTGGGCTTGACAGCCCAAGCACTTGAACTGAATCATTGTACCATTACCCACGTTATCTACCTACTTCTATTCCAGAAGCTTCGTGTCTTCTATATAGGCCACCAGTTTATCTAGAGGGATCTTCAGTAGTTGTGATGGTTGTGTTATTTCCACACTCCAAAGTGCTTCCATGCTTCCATGCTTCCATGTAAGTTCTCACAAAAGCAGAGTATGTGAATAGGTGTTTCATCGTAAAGTTCACATTCCCTGCACATAGGTTCACTAACTTTGCCCATCCTGTGCAAATGCTTCCTTAGGGTACAGTGTCCAGTCACCAGGTCGGTTACTGTCTTCATAGATACTCCTATACAAACAAACTCCTAAGCCTGTATGGATGGTATCCAGCTGGTGGGGTTGTGCTAGCAAAATCAGCTTACGTAAAATTCAGCAGTATCGAAACAAAGTCTCATTTGCTTATTGCGATATACTTTGTGTTGTCTGAGCTTTTTTCATCGCAAGCTGGGTACTTTGTTTTGCTTTAATTTATTCTCATTCCCCTTATTACTGCTTCTTTATCAAGTTCAACGTACATACTTTTTTTATCACTTGCAACTATAGCTATATCATCGGCATTTGCAATAATCTGCACAGGATTTATTTATGATCGTTCCCTTGTGTCCCAGGTCATGAATTATACCTTCCAGGATATGTTTAGCAATACTAATCGTACACTCTTTTAAACTACTTCTAGACGACAACTTTTAAAATAGTTATTATCCGGAAACTGTTCAGTATATATGTTACCGTGAAAGACCGAAAGTAGTGAATGTCAACATTCGCCGGTGGATGTCGACAAATAATGTCAAATGCCTGGGTGAAAGTTCAAACATTTCTTAATTGTATTAAACATTCGGACTTTCACCGGTATATGTCGACAAACACAAATGAGGTCCGGTGACACTGCAGGTCGCGACAAGTTTTTAGACGGTAGCCCTTGTTTCAGTTAGCGTTGTCGTCGTCAGTCTAACGCAACGTTTGACAGTGCTCCCTAACCTAATTTAATTTTCTTATTAGAAATTATAAATTGTATTTAATGGCTACTACAGTGAATAGTGATAAATTTTTTGAAAAGTTATGCCTTAATCAGAAGGTTTGCCGTTTGTCCAATTCGCCAAAAACACAACTTATCACGAAGGAATACGCCAGAGTCCTTATGAAGCCTTGTTTGCCGTAAACCAAAAAGGGGTATAACATAGTCATCACTCCCTCACGGGCAAATTTCAAGCATTGAGACCGAAGAACAGCTAGAAGCTTATGTTGAAACAGACATGGATAATGAAAATACCATTGGAGCTGATCCGCAACCTGGCACGTCTTCATCTCAAGCACTGACTGAATCGCCACTTAGCACATCTTCATCTCAAGCACTGGCTGAACAGCACGAGCTAATTTCTTTAAAAAGAGTAGCTGCAAAAGATAATCTTCTACTTCAAGCAACAAAAATGTTGCGAACCTCAAAAAAAAGTTTCCTCCTGCCCAAATTGGTGATACCGTAAGAATTCAAGTCCCTGATGTCGACCATGGTCGTACAGACCCTCGAAATGTGTTAGCGGTTGTTGTTGGAATAGAGGATTCAACAAAAATGGTACCTTGAAGCAGCTTTTCACCCGTAATCAGTTCGTAATTTGTAAAGAAAAGTTACTTTCCATGGACAAAGTTTCAACAAAAGAAATGTCGCTAAGAGAAGCAGCTTCTGCTAATTCAAAAAGTGGAGGGCAAGGCTATACACGTTGTAACTGCAAAAGGAAGTGTTCCACGACTAAATGCAGCTGTACAAGCAAGAAACTTTTGTGCAATTCGAAGTGACACGGTAGTTTAAGTTGTTGCAATAAATGAAATATTGTTCTTATTTTTTATATTCTATTTTATATTTTTATGTTCTACTGTTTGTTTTGAGTTCAACAAAGTCCTTTTCCCATATAATTTTAATAAATAAAGACCTAAAAAATTCTTTCCAACATACACCATGAGTGTATCCTGAATGTCGACAATCGCCGGTGTAAGTTATAAATAATGAAATTTCAACGATATTTCGGACATACGTCAAGCAACGTTGAAAATGTTGACATTCACCGGTGTATCTCGACATTCACCAGATTTCGGTCTTTCACGGTAACAGATATAAATCGTTAACTGTCAAAATAAATAACAAACATATATAAAAAGAAAGCACCTTGATAATACCTGTAGTATTGTTATTTAAGTATCGATTAAGCTTTAGTCGACCATAACTACTCACAATTTTATTCAATAGGTATGTTTATATTGGTACATAGTTTCGATGTTAATTCGGCCTACTTTATTGTAGTGCAATATGCAAAGGTGTATAATTAAAGAAAAACAATGCAAAATGTTGTTTTGTTCAGTGATTGTGGCACCACCCGTCTGTTTATAGCAGCCTTGTGTAACAAAAAAATACCTATGTCATTCGAGTCTGCTTTTCACAGTTGAATAGATCCACACTGTACGTATCTTTGATTTTTTTAAGCACTATTTGTTCTCGAAGCCATAATTATTGTGAATGTAAAAAATACGTTGCTCAGGGTACACATTATCTGATATCATTTTTGTGGTGAAAAAAATTTGAACCTATTTGCGAATAAATGAAATGTTTCTAATATTGTTTTTTTTTAAATTGTTGCCATTCCATAATAAATGAAGTGTATAAATTTTTTTGTAAAAACATTTATAAATTATTTTTTGTTCCTTATTTTGCTTTTGTCACTCGATATTTCAAAGCAATATGCAACATGAAGCAATATTTCGAGATAACCACAAATATTTGAGCACATATTTTATAGTACAAGCCAAGAAGTTAAAAAATGGAATAGGGCTACTTAAAGACTACCAACAGAACAGAAAACATTACTGCTGAGCAAGTGCATACTTGGAATGATAATAATAATAATAATTCTCATAATAATACTCAATAATAATACTCCTTTGGAATTCTGAAGTGGACAAAGACAGAGCTGGAGGATATTCAAAGAACAGCCCGTACCATGATGACCAAACACAAATGTCACCATCCGGCATCATCAGTTATCAGGACAACACTACCAAGAAGAGAGGGAGGGAGAGGTCTAGTGGACATAGTTAATTTACATAACAAACAAATATCCAGACTCCAAGAATTCTTCATTGCCAAGGCTGAAACATCTGAATTGCATGAGATGGTCGCAAAAGCAGATAAAAACTATTCCCCTTAAATCTTGTAAGCCCTGGTATGAGACTTGGAATCGTTACAGATTTTGACAAACAGGTGGAGTGGGCTCAGAAAGCGCTTCATGGTCGACATCATCATGACCTCAATCAACCTCATATCGACAAGGAAGCATCAAATAAGTGACTATTTGATGGAACATTATTTCCAGAAACAGAAGGATTTATGATCGCAATTCAAGACCAAGTAATTAATACAAACAATTACAAGAAATTTATCATGAAAGATCCAAACATCGCTACGGACAAGTGCAGAAGGTGCCAACAAACAACAGAGACGATACAACACATAACGCCTTAGCTAACATTGATTACCTACGCAGGCACAATCAACTTTGCAACATCATCCATCAGAAGTTGGCCAACAAATTTGGATTCAGAGTGGGAATTGGTGCATTAAAGTTATCAAAACCATTGACTTTTTGCTTCATTACTGAATATAGATATTGGGCAATCAAATAACAAATGGTGGAGGTTTTGTATTCATTCTTATTACAAGCCGTGCATAGTTCATCCGGGTTAATATTATAGCTATTACCGTTAAGGGGAATCTATCGGCAGCGATTTGACAAATTATCGAAGTATTTTTGGCAAAGAATTTTGAAGTAATGGATGTATTGAAAATAAAGAAAAAAATATATCATGTAGATTAACGTTGAACTTGGAGTTCTCATTGAAAAAAAACTTTGAAATGCTAACCAAATTTTGTTGAAAAAAATATGAAAAATACACATATTAAGCAAAGTTTAAGCCCTTGTAAAGAATTAAATATGGATTGAATGGAAAAACTAATTTATAAGGGGTCTAATTTGAAGCTTTATGAATACTATATAAAAATCTCAGAATCCTCAAATTACTTATGACCGTACAATTCCTTATTGAAATTCGGTTGCTACCACTAAAATATCGGATGAAAATCCATCTCTCGCTTTTCTATCCTTCTATGACTGACATTGTCTCTCTGCTTCGGTGGTCGCGTGCCGTTCCATTGTTGATACAACGCTCGCCGGTCTCGGCGGTCTCCCAGTTCAGTACTGACGAAGCTTATAGAGTAGCACGTGAACCAAAATCCGCTTGGACCGCTTGGCTACCTACATGTTGCGGAGCTTTCATATTTCTAATAAAATTTTCGTTATGTGAACTTAAACGTAAGGACGTAGGGAAACAAAAAAATATACAAAGCATAATTGTGCAAGGTCGAATTTGGTAGATGCCCCTTAAAAGAGATTAAAATGTTATGACTATTGGACATCCGCAATTGTGCAAGAGTGCGAGTGACTTTATGGATAGTTTAAGTAACAGGTATTGTTCTACTTGGCCAGTGATATTCAAGCTGGTGTATACGTTTATAAAAGAGCACTGCTGTGCCAAACTAAGATCCATACTGTTTAGTTTAAGTGTATATAAATTTTCCAAAAGAGTCTTATGATTATTTCTTAGTGACTTAAGATCTAGGTTTTCCCAAATATTCAAGATAACCTATTATGATTTTTAGCCTATTCCTACTGATCTTTAGTAGCTCTTGGTTTCAGTTTGACAAATCTATCCCATATAAAAGTCTTACAACTTGT
This sequence comes from Galerucella tenella, assembly GCA_910591685.1. Lineage (NCBI taxonomy): Eukaryota > Metazoa > Arthropoda > Insecta > Coleoptera > Chrysomelidae > Galerucella > Galerucella tenella. The sequence goes on along the minus strand of CAJUYH010000967.1, from coordinate 68,188 downwards.
ATTTCTCCAATGTTATCTTTGCTTACATTTGTTTTATTCTTTGTGATCTCAGGGACTGGTTCTGTTCTTTACTATTACTGAGTCACTTCATCAGCTTGTTTATTTCAAGAAAAATCATCACGTTCTGGCATCTTGACTAATACCACTTCAGGGCGGTCTGCCAGTTCATTAAGTTCTTTCTTAAATTCCCTATCAATTTGAATATTATCTTCAGATTATTTGAAGCAGTAAGGGCCACCTAGAGGTTAATATGCCAATCCTATGTTTTTCCATTATTAATGTATGTCTGAGATTCAGAGATGTTTTCCTAGTGTAAAGGAACATCTTTCACTATATACACATACTCCTGTCCCTACTCCTAGTCTTTGATCCGTCTGTTCACACCTGGTTTCGTGGTAGCATGACTTGGCTGGGGTTATACCAAGGACCGGCAAGAAGATGGCTTCGAAGAGAACATTTTTCGGTCACTACAATAGCTCATTATTGGAAAAACTTTGACATAGATTGTTAGTTGAGTGATGTCGAACACAGCCTCTTCGAATGTCGCCAATATCTACCAAAAAGACAGAATCTACACCCCGCAGCTGCCAATCGTCTAAATTGGGAAAGTCAAGCTCTCTACATTATCAGTCATGAAATTTCTCGAATAAATTATATTACATTCGATAACACTTTTGCAATTCACTGGGGTAGAAAATTTTGTTTGTAAGTGATGGGTGTGCTTGTATCTATTCAAAAGATTTACCGTTATATATATATATATATATATAAATACGAGTAATTTCTAATTTCACCAATAAGTTAGACAGCCATAAAAATAAAAATTTAAAATTATTCGTGCGTGAACTGTATAATAACTGTTTTACTTTTATTTCATTTTGGAAAATACATGTTTACGTTATGCACTATGGAGTATAATGTCAACCCGCATCAAATTTATGATACAGTTAATACTAATTAAGTGGACAATAAGTTAGTTTTATGGCCGGCGGTCATATTCAGTTTATTGTAAGAGTGGGTTGTTTTGCCATTAAATTGATAATAATATGTGACTATCAAATCGCTCTTCTAATAATTATAACGCACTTGGAGTAGATCGAAGCTATATTTATCTAGTGACATGTAGTACGATAATCAAAGAATATACCAACAGACAAAAAGCGATTCTCACGAGTCTGCGGATGCCATCTTTTAAATTGGCCGTCAAATGTCATGGCTTCTGTGGAGTCCTCTAGTGGAAAAAGGTAGAAAAACAACCAAACGAGGGAATACTAGACCATTTCACACCCCTTTCAACCACTTTTTCGACAATCTTTATAATATTTTCAGCACAGTATAGGAACGAACCAGTATGTTATCTCGTGACGTTACACTGCCGAGCTCTCTGTGACCTACAACGTCGTTCGGATGAGTATCTCATTCGGCGGCCAGTGCTGTGCTGCGATCCAACTAAAGTGCAAGTGGTGAATTAGCGAATCGAATTATTTATTACAGCTTACATTTTTACGGGTTTTCGGTATTATTTTTATAGTTTCTAAGCATTTTTTTGCAATGGATACCATTAAAAAGGGGAAAACGGGTATTGTGTGTGTAGTTCGTGGATGTAACAATAAATATTATAATTGTGATGGAATGGATACCTTTTTCCAAAGGATTCAGAAAGGTGAGAAACTGTTAGGATAATACTTTATTATTTGATGTTCATATTACATTTATGAATCTTAGTTTCATGCATTGATTTAATTTGTTGTTTTTTATTCAAAGTTAAAGTTTGGCTCGAAGCATGCGATAGTCCTGACTTGACGCCAAAACTATAAACTCTATACAATACTAGTCATCGTTATGTGGTGCTCATTTTAAACCAGAAATAATTATGCAACCTCATAAAAGAAAACTTCTTTAAAAAAAGGCTATTCCAAAAATATTCCTTTCATCAAATACTGCAATGCCTAAAGACTTTCAGACAAATTATTTATTGGAAAAGAATTTTGTTCGCTACTTTTGTGGTTATTTAATTGAAACTTGTTCGGAAATTCATACATGCAGCGTATGTGAGACGAATTCACAAGCGTATCAGAATTTAGACGATTCGTCTTTATACTGTTACCTTAGAGCTTATGAAAATACGAATAAGGGGATACTTTTGGAAACTTGAATATGCCGCATGAAAATTTTGTACAATACATCTTATTATTAGAAACATGATTCCAAATGACTTTTGAGCAAGTTGCTATGGAAGATAATATTGCTGAATCACTCATAAATATTAGACAAACAACAGAGTTTGTACATTCTTGTGTTGATTTTCCAATAAAATATTTAATTAAACTTTTCTTCAGGGTACGACTATATTACACATTAAAATTTGTCAATAAAAATTTTAAAAATCATAACAAAATTAAAATTGTAATATAGAAACAATAAATATTTGGTATAAGACTATTGTTTTATTCACTCATCAGTGTACTGTTCTACAATATTCAAGAAAAAACATTTAACACGTTCAAGTCATTTTAAAACTTATGCCACTTACGCCTATGGTAAAATGAATCGTGAATAAAGCGATCCGTTCAAGGTAAATTCATCTTTGTAAATGGTAAAAGCTTCTGAAGCCATATTTGTCCCCAAAAATATACATAAAACACTCAGAGACAGACTTCAGGAGCAGTCGCTGTCTCTGATTTCAGTTGCTTAATGCTTAATGCTTTTAGCAACAGATTTTCTTATTTTAATCATATTGAACAAAATAGAGTACAAACCTTTCGTCCCAATAAATATCGACTGATTCAGCAGTGATACAGCTCAGTTGTTTTAAAATAAAAACAAATTTTTTCACGATATTATTTTATTGACAGGTAAGTCTGGTATTGGTTAACAATTGGTGTAGAAAAAATACTCCTAATTTATAATTAATATATCACTTTCTCTCAGCAACAATAAGTCGAAGGCTGTGTGGATATCTAAAAAGTATTTTAGATCCACAAACTCCAATCGCTTAAGCCGAAAATTTTGATTTAATAATGATAGTATCCTGGATGTCCTGAACTGACTGCTTGATGAGCAGCAAAATGAGCAGCTTTCGCGGCCTGTACTTCAGGTGTTTCAAGGGGTTGACCGTCATGTCCGATTTGGGCGGGTGGGCCTCCAGGTCCTCTGTAGTAGGAAATAGGAGCGTGAGAGTAGACAGCAGGAGCGGAAGGAGCAGCAGCGTAATGACCAGCACCTGCACCGTAAGAATATTCAGAATTATCAGGGATATTTTGTCCAGGACGGCTCAAAACTCTAGCGTATTCAGAAAAATGATGAGCTTTAGCAGCTTGTACTTCTGGGGTTTCTACAGGTACGCCATTATGGTCAAGGACAGGAATATGGTAGTCATAGATTCCACGACGTCTTCTGTAGTGACCATGTCCGTATCCAGACCGGGAAGCAGCTTCAGCATAAGCAGCGAAATGTGCAGCTTTAGCATGCTGTACTTCGGGTGTATCAACGGGATGACCTCCATAGAGACCAGCGTAGGGTGCATGAACAGCATTTCTTTGAGCTGCTACTGCGTAGTCGTGGAAGTGTTGAGCTTTTGCAGCCGCTACTTCAGGAGTATCTAAAGGAAGAGCATTGTGTGGTGCATATCCGTAGTAGCCAATGCGAGATTTTGCTTCAGCGTGTGCTGCTAAATGAGCTGCCTTGGCGTACTGGACTTCAGGTGTTTCTATGGGTCGACCGTCCGGACCGATGACAGCTTGTGGCTGGAGATAGTGGTAAGGGTAAGCATATCCTGCTTGGGAAATAGCAAAGGCACAAGAGAGAAGAATCTGAAAAAGAAAATGTTAGTTAGATTTATTTTTTATGGTCGATATTATTATAAAAACAGTTCTTATTTAGGTTGATTGCACTATTTTACTGAATATTTAGTAATTAAAGTTTTTGAAGATGATTTATTATGAATGAGAAGATTCTAATTGGTTGGATAATGTCGTCAGTGATAAGCTACTCATCAGAGGAAAATGAATATGTGCTTCTGGGATGCCACGCGAGCTCACTGACTTACTTTCAAGTTTGTTTTCTTTATAATGTAATGTGATATGTCACTGTTTCCAGAATGTTTGTAATTAGTTTCCAGATTTCAGTAGAATAATAATTCCTAGTTAATCCTTAGTCGGGATTTGTTATTCTGGTTAAGCATTTATTCGCGTAAATGATAAATCTTGGGATAAGAAAAGATTTGGAAATCCTATTTGTGACGAATAAAATTTCGAGAATTATATTGATTATAAAACTTGGCATTGATAGACAACTAACTGAGCGTCTATGATATTTCGAGAAATACAAATTGGTGAGATGGAGAAAAAATATTTACTGTTTGCTACAGGATGTTAAGATATTATAGGAATCAATAGAGGATGAAACATAAGAATCGCCCCTGTGATCTAAACTGAACTCAATTTCTATGATGTAATCTTAAAATTGGTGCAATGAAGTAAAAGAAAATGATTGGTGTAATTATTCCGGATAAAAACGCTTAATAACTTCTCTCACCATTATCTGATACATTTTTGTAAAAACTTTTAAAAATATTGCATATTCTACGTAACAGTAAACTTAGTACTTACGATAATATCGTAAGTAAGATTATAATCATTTAACTGTGTGCCTATTGTATGAAACTTTCACACTTTACAATCTCAATTTGAAATTGTATGTAGATTGGAAAAAATTAATTTATTCTCTATAATGTTGTTCAATATTGCTAAGCAGCACTTTTTAAATAATCTGTTTTTGCTAAATTTAATTTATTCTGCAGACAAAAATAATAAATACTATTACTCCATGAAATTTATACAAATTGTGATAATAAAATCACAAGACACTGTTTAAAACAAGCTTGGTGGAAAAGGATTCTTCATTAAAAAAATTAATTAAGGTTTACGCCTAATTATTTCGGTCTCTTAAAATAGTTTATGACGAATTTTATTCAAGAAAATAGAAGTATTGCTTGGAAACGTTGAGCAAAGGATTAACTGGATACTGATAAGGGTGCAATAATGTCGAAAGGGTGGCTTGTTTCATTGAAACCTAAAGTAATTGATTTAATGGAATATCTTTTTTTGTAAAAACTTTGTTCAGCTCTCTTTTCAGATGCGGTGCAAGCCTTTGACAAAAACGACTCATCTATAATGTCAACAAAATATTTTAAAGACAATATGTAGAGATATTAACCTCAAATATATTATTTGGAATGAAGTAAAACGAGAAAAATTCTAATTTACTAAGAATTCAGAGAGGAGTACCTCAAGAAATCGTTTTTGAGCCACGCATTATATATACATGACATGTCAGAACTAGAAAAAGTAACTCAATTGAATAATTATTTTTCATCAACACACATTTTTTTCCATAAAATTTGTTACATTGTTTCAAAAAGTATATAAAAGTATCATGTTTAATGTTTGTAATGAACTGGAAGATATCGTTAAAAATAATCACCAATCAAAGAAAGTTACTGTAGACATGCAAAGTTTCTAGCTAATTTACCTCAGCTCCATAAAACCTAACATTCTTCAACCCAGGAATATTATTTGTACAAATCTAAACTAAGAATTTGAGAAATATCGAATTAAGTTCAGAATTATAACCAGAAAACACATACTGCAAAATAAGTTGGTCCTTTTTCTACCCATGGAAAACGAAATAAGCAGTGAAAAGGAATTTCGGTTTTTGTTTTTTTAATAAGTTTACTTAACTTATCGCTAATCACTCATTTTCACGTCCCAATCTTCCTATATAACAGATATTGATAAACCTGACAATAAATTCACTGATCAGCTTAAACTGCTGTCCCCACAATTCCTCATAACCAGATTTGGTTATGAGGAATCATCAGATGTCCTTAGCAAACTCACTACAGATCTTTCAATACTCAACTATGCTGACATTTCTCAACACACCACTCTTTATTGGTTCTACTGGATTCTCAAGACAAGAAGTGTCAATATTAGGAAGAACTGTTAGAATATGTTGCTAGCACACAGTTTCTTACTGACCTTGAGTAGCAGACCTTCTTGTCAAAGCTGTCAGTGCTAAATGTGCAACACATCCTCGTTGAATGTCACCAATTCAATTTGAGAGGACGACAGCCTAATCTCAAATCCCAGCTCCATGTAACTCAAACCAAATTGAATTGAATTAAATCTGTTTCTTCTCTTTTATATTGTCTTAAGACAACGTTTAGGGATCATCTAAAGATTTCGATTCGGCCAGCCACTAGAAATGAGAACACGCCTCGATGCACGCGCACAATTATTCTTTCTCTCTCTCTCTTTCAAGCTGTTTTTCTCATATTTTCTTTGTCGTACTTGTGTGATCAGGATGATTCCATAAGAAATTTCGCGATCTGTATATTACGTTGAAACCCTTTTGAGTATCTACTACTGTTGCTCTACATTTTAACATATACATTAGATAAATTCCTGGATAAAATTCAACGGCACTCACAACGCGAATAAAAATATATCAAACGTTATCTCTCTCTGAAAATATGAATTAATATTACATTTTATCACATATATATGCGAATTACAAATATATTTTCCTGCACGACATAAATATACATTTATATAAAATGTTATACAATATTTATGAATCTCTCTCTGCAACGGAAAATGATGTATGATTTGGTTACTGCCACCTTCTCGTTTTTTTTATAATTTATTTCAAATTTATTTAACTCGGCAAAAATTCAAGGTTATAAGCGCATATTAAGTTAAGAATTTAAATATAGCGTCCGTAATAAGCAGGCAGGAATCGATTATCAAGCTGGATGATATTCGTGGAATTTGTATATTGAAATTAAACTGAGTTTGAGATTCAATTACACTATATATTATAAGCATTATTTATTATACAAAAGAGTGAAAATATTTAAGGAAAAATTTGGAGAAAAAATCAATAATAGCTTTGAAGATAACCAAAAACTATTTCATGAGAAAAATAGGTCAAGAAAGTGTGCACAAAAGAAAAAATGGGACAGAAATAATTCAAAAAGATAGGGTGAATAGAAGAAAAATTGAAGAATGAAATGAACGAAAAAGTTGTACAAATAATGAGACTAACAAAATAATATACAACCAAGGGTGTGTCTGAACAGTTTCAGTTGTGAAAAGTGTAGAGCATATTTGATTTGGACCATTTTTTGTCACATACGCTGACCAAATTGACTGATTTGACAACACTGGAGTATTTGATTGACCATCAGCCAGATGCTTAGAGTCCTCGGCACCAAATCCTTTATGCTTTTTGTGCTCATGGTTGTGCAGTTAATGTGAAAAGACCAGTGGCTCTTATTGGGCTGAAAATTATTTTCTCTATGTACTTCTTGGGGAAATTCTCTCTTTGAAGCTCTAGTCCTAGGGACTCTATCTTCAATGAGATAATGTGAGAGGCTGTTTCCTCCTCTTCCTCCTCCTCTTCCTCTTGCACAACCGAAAATTAGGTTCCTCCCTATACATGCCGATGTTATGCAATTGCTTCCTCAGGGAACAGTGACCAGTCAGGGTCAAGATCTAATGGGTCTCATTGAACGTCACCCCAAATAAATAAATAAATACGATGGTTTTTTGACCATAAGTTCTTACACTGGAGTGTACCTACTGCCGACTTCTGAAGATTTTATATTATATTATTTCGTGCTGGAACAATTCGTGTATGTAGTTGTTAAACTTGGAACGTGCGTTTTTTATAAATTCTTATAAAATGTAGTTTCCGATATTATGATTCACCACGGTAATCAATACTTCTGCATTACTTACAGTTTCAAATTTCTTCACCATGTTCAAAAAAGTGAAGGTTTAAAAGAATATGGATTTCAAATGATTAATTCAAGCCATAGTTTGAATTACTTATAGACTTATATATTATGTGGTTTTATAGCAGGACAATCATTTCAAAATGTTATGAAATATTGATAGAACATATTTTGCAAAGTCATTTTAACAGAAGTACAAGAATATCTTGAAAAAGTTTTTTAACGTTACGTTATTTGCTTGTTTAGTGTCAAGTTTAGTGTGAAAATATTATATGCGATAAAAAACTTTGCAAACGTAGCCAAACTGTGAATATTTTCTTTTTACTTCAAAAAAACTAGAAATATCAATTTAGTAGTAGTTTTTTATCGGCCTGTGCCTCCTGCTGCATAAATCTTAGGTATTTATTAACAAATACAAAAAAGCTCGTATAATAGTCTCAATTTTACTCGAAATAAGTATTTATTTCTGCGAAAAGTGTGGAAAAGATGCAATAAACAACACCTATACCAGTCGCCATAGCAGCCTAGCACGTTAATTTGATGAGAGAAATTGATTAGGATTCAAATGAAAATGTAGCCGCGAACTTAAAACTTAACAACCCAATGAAGATATAGAAACTGATATTTTTGTATCTGGTGCAAATAATATTTCATCAATTAAAATTAGTAATTACTATTTTTTCCAAAAACTAGAAATTGTGACACCTTCTAAATCAAATCACTGAAATCACTGTTAAAAATCACATATCTCCACAACGCACTTTTATTTATTTTTCACTAAGTACTCACCAAAATTTTCATTTTGCTGTGTGTGTGTAAGATTTTCTAAACCTCCTAGAGACTAGGACTGTTAGAAGACTATGATTTACACTTCAGCCCCACGCTGTATATATGAAGTCCCCCCAAAAGATACAAGTACCTCCCCAAGAATTGCAAGGTCCCTTTCACATTTTGTGGGTTCTTGGAGCTTGCAAAGAAGCGAACGGACAGAGATAGCATATGCATATTTTTTATCTCTCATTCCGACGCGTACAATTCAGTGCTTTAAATTAATTTGTGGGGTATATTGTAAATTATATTGTAACCTGTGAAATGAGGCATTTTTTTAATGTTTAACAAAAAGTGAAATTATAACAAGCTAAAATAATTAATAATGCATTGACCAATTATTAGATTTTATAGTTTTTTTTAAATTTATTTCGAGAAAAGAAAATCCATGAATATGGTTAATTATCCATGAAATAATTCACCCTTTAAGTAAGACTGTCGATTTATCCAGTTAGTGATTTTAGAAGCGATCATCCAGTGCGTCACCAAAACTTGTAAGCAAATCATCAAAAATTATGTAGAGTTTGTTCAGCCATCCTTTGCCGTTACGTCATAATGGGTGACGTATTCTGCTGTTTTACGTATGTCTTATATTACTTAAATGTTATTTTATACTTAACCTCAAAACTATAATCAATGACATATGTTAAGAATTGTTTTCAAAATATGACAACTGAACTGCCAAAAGTAACAGATAAAATTTATGTCGAACTCAGATAAGAAATACGTTAATGACGTCATAATTCCGTCTCATCCATTTCATGAATTAGAGAGCAAGCTGGACAATGTATGACGTAACGACAAAGGATGGCTGAACAAACTCTACAATCGGTGTACCCTGAGAGCTGCTGAATAAAATATTATATTCTTATGAAAAAACTATTTAAAATGTATTTGAATTTGAAGAATTTGGGTTGGTGGAAAATATCAACTTTATAAACTTCTGCCCCTATTCTAAAACTAATGTTGAAGTCATTTTTCTCTGTCACCCATTCTGAAGTGATGGAGAAGTGTTCCTTTAAAGACATGGAAAATATTGTAACTTTTATATGCCTGAACCAATTTCCAAAAATATAGACTCTATGCATAGAGCGTTAAGGGTAGATTCCAGAAAAAAATAGCAGCAACACTTTTAATGTTTTAGCCGGTAACTATAGGGCGTTATGTAACAACTCGCTCTAATCATGAATTTTTCTGAAAAATTTCAAATGTTATGCTATAAAACCGTGAACTGATAACTCTTGTCATTCCAAAGATATTGGCGTTTTTTGGTGAGTGTTGCCCTATCTCCAGTTCCATTTGCTGTCAGACTTGGAAACCCAGAAAAATAAATGGAATTATAAACACATTTCTATATTATGATGATATCCTTACATTTTGTATTAAAAGAAGGGGGAAAAGAAGTATATTAGTGAATAACTCTGCCGAGCTGGCGTAAATTATGACACTCTAGGCAGATTTTTAGATATGTTATATAAGCTTCTAGCAGATGGCTCAAACATAAAAGAAGGCTCAGGATGTGGAGTTTAGTCCAGAGCAGTCCTAAGGAATAAGTGGACAATGGGAAACAATACCAGCGTGGTTGAAACAGAGCTGGCTGGTATCTCAATTGCCTCAAAAGTACTAACCAGAAAAGGAATTTCTGGCAAAAACAACAATCTGCACTGATAGTAGACAAGCCCTATTAGCCTTGAACAGACAACGTGTCATATCGGGGCTAGTACAAGAGTGCCACCAAGATTTAGCTAACGCCTCGGCAGATAACAATATTATCCTGAAGTGGGTTAGAGGGCACGACAGGAGTAAAGGTATTCGCATTGCAGATTCTTTAGCCCCGGAACTAAAAATTTTAGGCCTAACGACTTCGACAATTGCGGAACTAGCCAAACGTTACACGCATGCTCAATATTTTAAGAGATGGGATAGAATCAAAGGATGCAGTTACCCTGGGCGACCTTGGGAAGCTGGCGCCGAAGAAATAATTGACGATCACCAGGAAAAACCTAAGTTTGACAGTAGGACTTCTGACTGGCCACTGTCAACTTAGGAAACACCTCCATACTATCGGGCTAGTGGACACACCTTTATGCAGGATGTGTGAACAGGAAGATGAAACTGTCAGGCATGTCTTATTAGAGTGTCCGGAGTTATCGTCAATAAGAGAGTGTGTGTTCGGTGAGTCTTGTCCTACACCTGCCGATATAAAGAAGAGATGACTCCTAGTGACCTGTCCACCTTCCTGAGAAGGACAGGATGGACGATGACCTAGGAGGTCAACTGCTCGGGAGGATGTAAAATGGGTCACACGTGGCCTAAGTCCTGTGAGACTACACTCACCCTCCCAACTCTACAGATACAGATTCAGAAGCTTGTAATTTTAAAGCTAGCCACACTGTAGAAAATAATTTAACAAGTTAAGAGTATCAAAAACATATTTATTAACATTCCATAATCAATATCTTTTATATCCTCATATCCCTCATTCTAGCACTCACCCAAACTTTATTATTCTCTGTCTATTTCAAACAGACTGTATATTGGAAATCTAGATATATAGGGAATCATTTGTTGCAGTCATAATATTTATTTATTAAATGCAACAATGTTCTCGATGTTTTGCTGTTTGTTTATGTTGAATTGTGAGCAAACAGAGATAAGTTGAAAAATTGGATGTAAACAAGTACGAAGGAATTTGAAAAAAAAACTACGATGTACAAATACCGCAATACCTATAGTACTGGATTTAATTGAATGGAATTAATTTATTTTTCAAAATATTTCATCAAGATATGTGTCAACAATAATTTCATATTTTGCCAGAAAAGATAACAAAACGTCAATGAATTTGACCACAAAAATAAAATAAAAATAGTAGGTAGTTGCGTTTGTAAAGATATTATTTCGTACGGCAACCGATGTGACGAAGTAAAATAAAAAAAAAGTTTATATCATAACGAAACGGAAACTATATTGTGTGCAATATATAAAGGACTTGTCCGAGTGGCATTCCCTATTCAGACAGTTTGTATATTTCATTGTCGCCCGTTGGCGTCAAAAACAACAGGTGATAGGGGAAAACGGGTCACATTTCAACAAATCCACTGATTTTTTATTTATTAATGAAAAAAGTTAAAATCATCAATATCTACATAAAAACGTGGAGATAAGAACAAAAAATTTTCCTCTCCACAATCCCTTTTACTCTGAGTTATTATATATAATATAATCAAATTCCCTTCTACCTTTCGGAGTAGGGAGATTTCTCGAAATCTCAAGATTCAACAAAAATTTCCCATTCTTTCCTATTTTTTGCTAATTGTTTTGCTTCTATAATTGTTTTTCTTCTTTCCTTCAATATTTTGGCTATCTTGTTATCCCAGGATTATTTGAGTCTACATCTGTCTCTTTTAAAAATCAGCTTTGCTTCCCATACATTTTTAACTAGTCTAGTATCCTTCATTCGCTGTAGATGTCCCCACCAGTTTAGTTGCCCTTCTTCTATATTATAATCTAGCATGGACTTTATTTCTAGCTCCTCTCTTATGTCTAAATTCTTTATTCCATCTCGTTTTGTTATTATTTCTATAGATTGAATTCTACTCTTCATTTTTTGGTCCCATACCCACGTTTCGCTGCCATAGGTAAGTATCGGTCTAAAAACTGTTTGGAATACTGTCATTTTAGTTATTTTTCAGATTTCCTTCTTATTGATGAATCCAGGTTTCAGCATGTGGTAAGTTTTTATGGCTTTTCTTGTTCTTTCCATGATATCCCTATCTTGTTTACCAGTGCTGTCAATTGTTGTATTTAAAGTGGGTAACCTATTGGATTATACTTTCGTTAATTGTTTCGTTAATTGTATTCAACATTTCTTGATTTTTCGCTATTATCATTATTTTTGTTTTATTTCCATTTCATTCAATTTTATTCTATTCCATATGTCTATATTCTTTTGAAGACCTGTATTGGCCATTATAACTAGATCGTCAGCAAATGCACATTCACGTATCTTAACTGATCTAAGTTGCTTCCTGTGTATCTGTTTTTGTTTGCTTTATTATGTGGTCCATGAAAATATTGAATAAAGTTGGGCTTAGAGCTCCACCTTGCCTTAATTCTCTGAGTTATTATGCCTACAAAAAACGCTAAACTAATCTTGATTTTTTTGATTTAAAACTCCAATAAACCACCTTTCTTTTCATTTTGAAAAATGACTTAATTTATTTCCGATTCCAGAAAAAGTTTTCCGAAGATGGGGGTCAGATAAAAGAATAAGGTTGAAAGCAGCGCTTAAAACAAAAAACAAAAACCAAAAAAAAAACGTTTGACGTCAAATTATAAAGTTACACTCTAATTACATTGTGAAGCTTCATGTTCCCTGGATAAAAAGATTGGAAGTATGGCACACTATATAATCATAAATTATGAAGTTGGAAATGACTAAGGGGTTTAGCAGCACGATATAAATGGAAGTTTTTTTTTGGAAGATATTTTCATCCCATTACTCTCTAATGCTGGGCTTAAGGTTTTACAAAGATCAGGTAGTTGCTAGCTGTAGACTTTAGAGACAAATTATAAATCATTTCCAATGAAATATTTACCCCAACTGAATTTCCATATTATTAGGTCCATGTTTGCAGGCATATAATTCATCCATAATAATTGCTAAAGGTGAAGTACAATTTAAATTTCGTACCAGAACACGCTAAAACCATGATGGCGTCTGAGAGCTTGGAAGTAAAAAGTTTATTTTCATAA
>CAJUYH010000967.1:0-54701 GCA_910591685.1 Galerucella tenella | reverse complement strand
CCATGATGGCGTCTGAGAGCTTGGAAGTAAAAAGTTTATTTTCATAAATAAATAAATTACAATAAAAAATAGTTGAAAATGTGTGTATAATATGAACATTGAAAGCATGTATATTAAAATATTATTAGTCTATAGTAAAGTCGTAAGTCAAATCAAAGTAGTAATTTATCAAGTAGTTTTGTATATAAACTATAGTTTCATACCATATGAGTTGAATATATAAAAAAAATTATGCTTAAAACGGTGCCTGGTGTTTTCGTTTTTTTTTGTTACAATTACGACAAATTATCAGATTTATATTTATTACAAATCCTTGAGAATTGATTATTTGTATTTTTTTAATTTAAATTTGTTGGCCAGAAAATATCATTTATAATGATTTATATCCTTAATCCAACCAAGATTGTATATCTAGAGCTTGTATGTAAAATAGATAATTTTTTTTGGTACAGGATACTTTCAAAATCATTATAAATGATTATAAAATTAGTAAACAACATGATAAATAATTATTTAAGTTGAAAATAAGTTATGAAGTGCGACACATTTACTTCTCTCGAAATATTCCTTGTAAAACTTGAGAGTCTAGGAGGAAATGAAGAAACCTGAAATATCTTTAGTGCCCCTTTTCGTCTATTAGTTTCTGAGGAAAGTCTAAGGGACTAGTAGATCCTTTCAACTTTATAAAATGTCCTTTTTTCTCTTATTCTTTTGGGAATCAAACCACAATAATGTTTTTTTATTTTTTATTTCGACGTTTCGGTAGCGTTCCAGCTACCGTTGTCAAGATTAACTAGTAATAAAATTGATGAAATAATTTTTGGTCCCTATCTGACACAACGAAAAAATATGACAACTAGACAATCAATAATATTTTGAAGTTTAAGATCACACCTCTGGTAAAATGTGAAATAAAATATTTTATTTTATGACTTTCTAACGATATGATAGTCTACTAGAAATGGAATCCAGTGAAGTGCACGTTCCAGGAACGGTTTTTATTGGGATAGCTCTTTTTTTTAGCTTATTTTGGAAATGTTGTTAATAAAACGCGTTTGTTGTTACTTTTTTGTGTATGATCATTTTTGTTTTCAAAACATGGATAACTCAGTTTGGTGATTTTGTGTATTGAAGTGTGTATCGATTAACAACTATTCCAATGATGAATCATAAGAAAACTTGGTTAAAAACTTATGATGCTATCCTGATAACGCAGGTAATTGATTATTGGAAATTTCTCTCTCTAACATTGGTAACCAAATTTGACTAAATTCGGCTGAAATACTAGCTACACATTTATCTGCATTTAGTTGTATCAAAGCACTTTCTTTGATTTTTCGTCTTTTATTATTGGGCTCTTTCAATATTATTTTTGTAGAATCCCATTGAATTTTCGCCCCTCTTCCCAAGCATGTTTACAAATACCTGACTTAAAGAACTCCCTATCTTTGATATATTTTTTATGTTCACTTATTCGGACTTTCAATGGTCCAGATGTTTCACCTAAATAGAATTTGTCGCATTCACAAGATATCTGATATATGTAATTTTTTGAAGATTGTTCTTCATTTTTTGGTTTCGTTTTGTCTGCTGCACAAAGAATACGTGCATTACGACTATTGCGAAAAAACATATTAATTATGACTGAATAAAAATGGCATTTAGGATTACCTAGAATTCACTTCTCTGTTTTCATTTAAATTTAGAAATATTGTTATATCATGGTTAACTTTGATATGTACCAAGGACAGGACAACGTTCGGTAGGTCCTTTGGAAAGAAATATTAATAATTTCTTTTTTGATCTGTTTTTAAATTCTTTAAAATAAATAATAGTAGTCCAAAAAGTTTCTGATGTTACGTTTAATAAACATATTAATTAAATAAAAAAATTACGTCAAAACATGTAATATCATCGTTTTGCAACCTTGTTGCAAATGTGGATTACCAAAGCTGATAATTATAATGTTATCACTTAGTTGTTTAATTGTTCTAATTTTTTTTTAAGTGAAATACGATTTCTTTTCTGAATTAACAAGTACATTAAAATTGTGTATAAACTTAATTGAAATATTTCAATAAAACAATACGAGCGTTATTTAAAACCTTATTAGAATAAAATATATTATGTTAGTTGTGATTTAGAGTGGATCATTGATGAGCGATATCTACAATTTAATGTTTGTAAATTGTTCTACAAAATTTGTTTAATCTCTCAAGCCGCATTAACTATTATTTTAATAATCCAACTTCAATTTGTAACATAGTTTATAAAAACAGTTTCCAGCATCATCATTATCTCTCTATTTTTGGTGCGCACTGTGAATTGAATTGTAAACGGTCGGGCTTTTGTTAATAGAAACTCTTCTGGATAGTAACTTTATATTCAAACTCCGGCCAGGCATCTTACCTTATTGGTAAGTCCAAAATATTGGAACAAGGCACCAGGGAAAAAGGTTCATCTAAGTGCTATAAAGTGGACCCTTCCAAGCTGAAGCTAATTTAATGACAACCTTAAAATTTTAAATTATCCTTGTAATACTGAATAAAACCGTTTTGTGCTACTTATGTTATTATAAACGTTTCCAGCTGAAACCAACAAAGTAAACACGAGATGCAGATATTCCTCGATGAGGAATAAGATATTCTAATTACATCTAAGACTAATTAATATTTATAATTGTTTATATAGGAATAAAATATAATGAGGAATGCACAAATTAACAATTATCGAGAAAGAGTGGAAACATAAACCTCCATAAGAAATGATATTTTACCAGAGAAAACGTTCTACCAGCATCTTGTTTGTTATAATTTAAATGTCATCCAACTGGCTCTACATCCGCACATTAGCTATATCGCGATAAAAATCTTGGTGCATGTATATCATAAAGTCTGTACAGTGCTGCTGGAAGCTGGAGGGAAGATTATCTTTACTAATGGAAATTCAACATCTACAGCGTACACTTTATTCGGGAAGTCGCTTTCACAATGAGATATTTCTTTTTGAGGTACTTCAATACATTCAGACTAGCTTGTAAATATTATTGGGAATGTCACAAATTACTTCTTATATTTATTATACTGGAGTATTATACAGTGCTATTCAAAAGTCCCCTCTCCCCCTCGTATCTTTTGAAGGGCTACACTTACATTAATAAAATTTGGAGGGTGAAAATAAAGTGTTGTAAATTTCTCTACGAATGGTAACAGGTGACGTAATAGCAATAGATGACGTCACAGTGCCACTCTGGCCAATAATTTTAAATAGGACCTTATGGCAAGTGATATCTCGTTTGAAAGGCATTGACATTGGCTACATAGCCATATTAATTTTGTTTGGGTTTAAACTAATTTTGACGGATACCTAAATTAAATAAATACCAAAATTATTGAAATTATTTTTTTAAACTTAATTAATCAAATATTAACAATGGATTCTTATAGCAAGTGTTCGAAATGTGCGCTCCGTCTACTTCCTGACAGTAATACATCCTATTAGTAAACTCTTATCGTACTCGTTCGAATGTTTAAGCTGAAATTGCATTGCATTCTTCAATAATTCTTTCTTTCAAAACGCCAATGCTAACTGGTGCCGTAGTATAAACCTTGGATTTCAAGTACCTCCATAGAAAAAAATCTAATGGTGTCAGATCTGGTGACCGAGGTGGCAATTCTATAGGAGCTCGCCGGCCGATCCATCTACCTCGATATTCTTCATCCAGGAAACGTCTTCTGCACCCTAATAATGTGCAGGAGCACAATCTTGAAGAAATGTTATTTCCAGATGGCCGAATTCATCTGGATTATCTTCCAGAATTTCAAGAATTAACGGCTCAATTGCATTTTGTAACATCTCCAGATACACTTCACCGCTTAAATTAGAACTTGGGAAAACAGGACCAACTATGTGATTTCCCAAAATACCTGCCAAATATTGACTTTTTCTGGCAATTGGGTATGTTGTTCACGAAAGGTGTGATGATTTGTGTCACTCCAATACCTTACAATTTGTGTATTCACATTTCCATTGAGGCAAAAAGTACTTTCGTCGCTAAAACAAATTGTTTTTGTGTAATGTGGGTTTTGACTAATTTTATTTGTCATACATTCACAGAATTCGAGTCTTCTGTCGGGGTTGTCATCCGAAAGGTGGTGCACCATTTTTAACTTGTATGGATGAAATTTATTTTTAGCCAACACTCTCTGTACTGTACTTTTACTTACTTCACAGATAGACGCAACTTTAGTTGAAGAGGAAGTAGGGTTTACTACCATTTCAGCAACTATATCAATTTTTTTATCATTACTAAATGTTGGTCGACCAGTTCGTTTGGCATCTTGAACACTACCTGTTACTTCATACATGTGAAGAAGCTCCCTCAAATAAGTTCTCGAGATAGGGCGATCTGGGTATCTCTCATTAAATAAACGTTCCGCTTCAAGTAGATTCTCTCTAGACTCTAGAATAACCAATTATTAAGATAGCTGCTACTTTGTCGGCTTGAGTACGCACCATTTTGCCTATGTAAACTCTTAAACGTCTCGTTAAACAATAATAAAATTGAATATTTAAGCTATTTAGAAAAACTTTGCAAAGCAACAAATACTATTAAATTAAAAACGTCAATTTTTTGACAACCAACCAGAGGCGGACTGAAAAATCTCCAATATTTGAATGTGAAATAATAATTTTGGTATTTATTTAATTTATCCGTCAAAATTAGCCTAAACACAATGTCAATGCTTTTCAAACGAGATATCACTTGACATAAGGTCCTATTTAAAATGATTGGCCAGAGTGGCATTGTGAAGTCATCTATTACTATTACCTCACCTGTTACCATTCGTAGAGAAGTTTATTTATTTATTTTCACCCTCCAAATTTTATTAATGTAAGTGTAACCGTCCAAAAAATAGGAGGGGGGAGGGGACTTTTAAATAGCACTGTATATAGTAAGAACGTTTAGGTTGGAATAAATTCAATAGTTTTTTGTCTTCGGTTATGTCTAGGCAAACTCTAAAGAAAACTAGGTAGGAATGCCTAGGTCGGAGTAAAACTGCACTAAGAATTTCAACTGGGGTCCTAAAGGGACATTGTCGCCTGAATAAGCACCTTAAAAAATTAAAATAGTAGAGGATTGAGAAAATAAAGTATTTGGTATGAAAGAAAAATCCTTCAGAGGGGAAATCGGCTAGTTAAGCAACACCAACTCAAATGGAGGCTGACACAAGGACTCCTCCATACTAAGAGTCTACTAAATAAGTTAGACAAGGAACTCTCGTCCAGGCTGTTGACAACTGGGTAAAAAAATACGGATTGCACAGCCATTTAGAATCCGAGGGCACAGCATCTACAAGACTAATGGATAGAAGAGGGTCGGATGCTTAGACTGAAGCCTGCAAACATCCTGAAATCTCTATCACTCCAATTTACATAATTATTTATTTGCAGTGTCCATTTACCAAGAGCTGGAGATATAAAAAACACCGAATAGAAGGGCTGGGGAAATAATAGAGAGGATTTAATTAAATGGGGAGAGAATGAAAATGATTTATTGCTGTTTACTAACAATATACTTATTTTTAATTTAAAAAAATATTTGTTGAATACATTCAAAAGTATGCAACTCAATAAAGCTGCAAGCGTTGCTATTTGGGAGCATCTATCACTGTTTGCATGTACTTGTAGGAACTTAGTTATCAAATAAGAAAGTAAAGTAGATGTCCTTTTTAAGACTTAATATAATCTCGATCAATTATCTTAATGTCTTTCAACGCGAACAATTCTTTTACTAATAAAAAGACACGACTTCTGCGGTATTACTTTAAATAATAAAGCAATAGAAATTCCACAACTGATAAATATGAAAAATTGGTGCTGTATTTTCACATTAAATATATATGGTGACGGCAGAAAAAGCAATTTGTTATTGGTAGCTGTGCTCTTTGGTATGTCCGTTCAGGATATGCATACTATTTATCTACTCTAATAACTCATTAATTTTCAAATGTAAGGTCAAAACACGGCTGCTGACTTCATTTATTATTTTTTGAACGATCATTTGGTGCTTTCAACTAGACCATTAAAATTATAAGGTTTTAATTAGTGAAAATATATGAACGTTTGAATTTAAAGTAGTTTTTTTAATTCTTCAGAAATAGATAGAAGTAACGTTTCTCACAACTAACTTCACTGTTTCTAGTGTGCCAATCTGTATTTCTTCCTGCTGTTCTCGTTATATTTTAAGGAAACGTACATAAAATACGAGGATTGAAGAGGCTAGCACCCTACTCTGACAGAAGGAGCCAGGGGCGTCCGAAGAAACGTGATATTCACAGCAACAATTTTAGACTGGCGAGCTTAATTAGCCAATCCATTTCCTTTTTCGTTATCCTCATGGCACTTGTGTCCTGGAACTCCAGTGGCTCTTGTAGACCCGGACTTCACTAACCATTTCCTCATCTTATAACCTTCGTATATAGCAGTAGGATCATTTTGGGGTTCAGCATATTTCCAAGGACAAAGTGCAGAATATTGTTGAATATAGTACGTATGCTCCTTCAGTAGACTATGATCTGTTTAGTTTTTCGAGATCGAAGAGAAAATGATGAATTGAAACACTTGATAGTTTTTTTTAAAGTCCAAAAAATCAGAAAGATTGCTAAACATAAGAGTTAACTTTGAAAACTTTTTCGAAAGCCTATAATAGCTATTTATGTAACCAGTCATGAAATGCATCATTTTGTGTAACGAGTGAAATTTTTGCGGGGCGAGTGAGGTTTCATACAAGATTTTATCTAATTTTGACGAAAAGAAGATTTATTTTATTTCATGTGAGTCCTTTTGACAGAAAGAAAATTTAATTTATCTTATGTGTTTTTTAACAGTTTTTAAATATTTTTTTTTTGATTTGAAAACATAAAGTAAAAAGTAAATTGTTCTAGTTGTTCTTATTGTTAGTAGTTCTCTTCAGTTCTAGTTGTTGTTATTTTTCTATGATATGACATTAAACTTTCTTCTTTTCTCTCTTGTTTTTATTAACTGGTGATAGAATTAATTTTTTCTACGACAACCTCGATAACAGCCAGTTTCACAATCGGTGGTAAACTCTTAGGGTTAAGTAACCTTAACCGAGACACTAACCATTAGAACATGTTTCACAATCATGATTTAACTAATGGTCAGATAACTTATGAAATTATAATAACTTTTGTTGTGTTGGTATGAAAACCATCGATAGTATGATGTCCTATGTCAAATGAAAGGAAAAAGCAGACCTTTAGAGGTTATGTTTTACAGTTTTTATACTGGAACTACCAAACTACCCCACGCTTTAATTGTTGGATGGAAAATAGCCTCTTTAATATCCTCCAACAGACTTTCTACTGCCCACTTTGACATACGAAATCTGCATCAAAAATGTGACTGTCGAATTCTTCGAAATAATCACTTCTTGGGCGAATAATTTTTGGCCGCCTGACTTCATCGTCACTGCTATAGGCATCAACATCGTACTCTTTCATATTTCCAATTGTTTGTAATTGAAAATAACAATATTTATACAGTTTTAAAATTTGACAGTTGATGCAGTTAACAATCATAAATTAGGTTAGATTTCCTTGGTTAGCAAAGTTAGCCGTACTTTGGATTGCAGTTAAATTTTTTAATGGTTAACCTTTACTTATACCCTTGACCACATATTGTGAAACCCAAATTTTGTCGTAACCGTTGGATACTTTTTAACCATGAGGTAACCTATTATTGTGAAACTGGCTGTAAATGTTCATTTTATAACCATAACTGCAATCATAAACAAGAACATTTTGTACAGAATTTCATTTTTGCATCTGCTGCTAGGCAAGTTGCTAAGCAACAAATGCGAAATGGAATATTTCGTGTTAGCTTTAGGTTCACTCTAAAATCACAACGACTACGACTTGTCAAATTATGACGTCCAGCGAAAAAATTGATGAAATGTCAGCAGATCGTTTCTGTCAAAGTTTTAGTAGTAATTTCATAGTTGTTTTCTACAAATACATATTTATAGGCTTCTATTTCTGTGTACCTATTAGAAATAGCAATAAAAAATTTACATATTTCTTCAATTCATATTTCAATTCTGATAGAAAGCCCATTAGCGGGGAATTCGTACCTAGTAATAAAATATGGGCATCATTTTGTGCTCATTGCATAATATATTATTATATACAAATAAACATGACTACAACGTAGAATACTTGAACGGCTATATTATTCACTATTATTTCTCTTTGTAAAATTCCTTCGTGTCACTTTGATAGAATAATCCTCCCGCTTCGCGGACAATTAATCAAACTGACATTTGACCGAAAAAGGTAAGCTTAACTTAAACACGGTGTAAAACATGCCCTAACTGATTACTAAGGATTCATGGCCGTTTGCACCAATTGATATTTAAGTAGACTTAAAGTTAAGTGGCGCTTTGAGAGAGTTTTGTTTTGCACCATGAACAACTGGTCATTTTAAGCTGCACTTAGCTAAGCTTAGATAATCGCTCGCTTATTCTCCACTTATCCTCAAAGTGGAGATTTCTAGCCTAACATTCTTGTGTTTTCATTGACATATACGTCAATGATTTTTCTGTTTTCGGGTTTTCGTTTTCCATCTTCCAATTTCAAGTGTATTTTTTTATTTTTGAAGAAGGATGTTTATGGAGGATGATTTGGAAGTATTGGATATTCTTAAAAATGGATTTCCAAGAAGACGGTGCAACCGTAAAATCTCTTATGAAGAATTGGATGAAAAAACCTTTTTCGAAAGGTTTCGCTTGACCAAGCCAACTGTTTTACAACTCGTAGAAATGCTAGACGATTATTTGCAGCATTTTTACTGTGTTTTCCATTATAAACAATTTTCTTATTAAAAAAACAAGAATAAAATCATTTGATTTTCAAGGAATTTAATTTTAACAGCTTTTAATATGTTATTCCAAACCCCAAAAACGGAAAGTCACTGGAAACCATAGAGAAATGAATAAAACTCAACTTAAATAACGAGGTTGACAAATGTATTAAGCACTTAGCTAAGAATCAGAGCAAAAACATTGGTGCAACTGGTGCAACTAAGCGACCCTTAAATTTTAAACTCTCCATAGCTATTCTGAGCTTATGCTTGGTGCAAATGGCCATTAGAATAATTCTAGTGTTAAAATAATGTTAAATGTATTTATTAACATGCTTTTTAATAATATAGTTTCAAAGTCATGTTATAATAATCTAAATTTTATTATTGATAAGGCTGTTACCTTTAAGAGAATGCTAAACATAAGAGTTAACATTGAAAACTTTTTCAAAGCCCATAAATGCTTTTTTTTCTCCTGGTAAATAGTTTTAATTTGAGTAGGTACAAACTTATTGTTATCTAGTGGGTGTTGTAGTTTTAAGATGGCAAGTGTCCCTGTCAATAATTTGATTTTAATGTACATAAATATCTCATTGTGTTATTACGGTCACACCCTGCTCTGTAGGCGCTTGCAAGGTTAATAATTTGAATAGAATTTGATAAATTATAATTGTAACAATTTTTTCAAAAAGAAGAGTTTGATTTCTTAAGTTTTGATTTGAATATAACCTCGGGGAATACCTTTGTATTCTTTTATTTTGGACTACAACGTAGTAGTTGGTCTCACGATTGGTATATCTAGTTATACAGAGTGTCTAAATTTGTCTAATCTTAAAAACAAATAATCACACTTTAATCTTTGTGGAATAGAAACAAGAAATGTAACGGAATACAAATAGTTTCACGAACAATCCATCCGTTGTCTTTGTAGAGAATAATTCAAAGGAATAATTCGTTTGCACACATAGTTACTAATTATGCCAGATAACTTTGTTGCTGTTGCCTCGTTGTTTATTTTCCGCTAAAACTTTTGTAACATTCCACTAAGATCATTTTCTACTTCCAAAAGTCTCAGTTTCAGTTCAGTTAGAGTTCAAGATGTCGCGATGTAATTACAAAGGAAAAAAAAAGGGTACAATTAGCATTTAATTCAGTGAGAATTACTTTCGTCTTGATAATTATTCTAGTTTTCCCACGTCATTTAATAATTTGTTACGATTAAGTTATCTGTTTAAAAAAAACTGACCAATTTAACTTGTACCTAAGTAGCTATCATCCTTTTAAATACTCAATAGTCCAGTCTACAAGTTGAAAAACGTGAAAAATATGAGCAATAGCTCATTGGATTTGGAATGACCTCTAGAAAAATGGGTTTTGAGGATTTTACTGCACGTAAAAAATTGCAATTGTTATTAACAAAATAAGATGAAAAAAAGAGGTATTTAGGTTTTTGTTAACAACTCGTGAACTATTGATATTTACGATATTTGGAATGAAGGTCCTTGAAGAGGAAAAAATTTCCGAAAAAAAAGTTCCAGCTCCCGGAACTCTACCTCTATTATTAATAATTTTAATTCAACGCTGAAAATAGGGCTCCGCGGAGCGATTACGGCATGGGTGCTCTGCCGCTAAAGGCGGCGTAACACAGAAAATTATTTTTTTTTTAACAAATAAGAGTTTAAATAAATTATGGTATCATCCATATACTTGAAAGAATATATGCCCGTTGGAAAAAAAAATTTAAATTAATTTTTCCAAAAGTTATGCAATTGTTGATTAACGAATTTTTTTCCTATCTCCGTTTTCATAAATGACAACATAAAAGTTTAAATAATAAACCTAGAAATTTTTGGCTTTGTGGAGTTCTTCTTATATTTATACTTAACAAGATCCTGCGATAAAAGTTGATTAAAGTAAATTATTTTGTTTATAATAATTTTTTTAAAGTTAACAAAAAATGAAAAGTCTAAGAAATGTTATTGAAAAAATGTTCTCAAACAAATGTTATATTATTGCTGTTTTCGTATCCAACAGCCCAAGTAACATGTTGGTAACCGTTTAATTACCAAAATGTTATGTTATTGGTTCATAACGGTTTCACGGAAAGCTTCTTTGGTTTATTAGACAACTCTGGAATACCAATTTGTTTATATTACTAGTTAGTTCTATTATATTGTGATAAAAGCGATCTTAGAACATAATTAGAAGACCTCTATATAACAGTTTTTTAACTGGTTTATACACCTTTCTATGATGGCCATTAAGCAATATAGGAGCATATTTTCTACACTTTTAAGTACATACTTTATAGTATACTTTGTAAACGTTTATATAATCGATTCATATAATAGTTTGGTGATTTAAGCAAAATAGCGTTGATAAACTCCACGGGATCAGATGTCGTTTTCCGTCAGTTATGTAGAGAGGGACATGTGATACATTTATAAAATATTGTAGCTCGATAGCGGTGCTATATTACAAGTTCAACCTAAGCTTGAAAAATTCTGTAAGTGCTTTTCAATTAGTACATTGCCATCATGAGTAAGATTCCAAAAAAATGGAAAAATATTAAAAAAAGTGGTAACTTTAAACGCAATCTAATTGCGATAATTCAATTTTGGTTAAAAATGAATAATTCTGAACAATTTTGTACTAAAATAAGTTGCTCTACTCACAGAAATTAGTTTTGTCTGGAAGACTGTAATAATCGCTTTTAAAAAAACATTGTCAAATAAATTAATGCTTCAGAAATTTTTTTATTTTTGATAAAATAACGGGCGCGTTGTGTTTTTTCGTGGTACCGTAATCTATTTTCACAGTAAAATTTGCTTCACATGCCAGTTTTCAGGTACTCCTGTGTCCCTTTTCACCATTTCGCCGAAGTAAAGATAATGTAGTAGTGTGCGATAGACGCCATACCTACTTAAATTGGCGAAGCAGATTGACAGTTGCATTAGTTTTAGATACATAATTGATGTTTCTATTATTTAGCAATATCAAAGTTATATAAGTATTATGGTTTCTTCTGAAAATCTTGTTTCAAATGATGTAGGTTTTACCGTCATATAAATGGTATATTAACTTCTAAATTACCTTTATGTGGTCCTTAAACAGTAACTTTATAAGTGTGGATTTATGCAACAACATTTAACAATTATCAATTAGCATTTAACAATTAACATCTATCATTTAACAATTAGTAAAACTGCCATCGTTTATGCAGACACAATTATAAATTAGGAGAAAATAGTAAGCATGCGCAAAAGCCCGAGATTCTAGTTACAATAACCCCACATTTTTATGTCTATTTGTGCATTGGAACAATTTTGAAGATGTATAGTAGAATTGAAGACTATTTTTGTTTTATTAGTACAACTTGAAAATAAATTAAAACCCAACATAACCCCTAATCAACCGCTTTTCTATGAAAAAAGTAAGGATCTGCGTACTAGTTGCGCACTAGATGAAAATTCGGTACATTTAATTTAAGAAAGTTAAAAGTTGGCCAACTTCGTAACTGTTGAATGATAAATGATAATTGTTAATTGTCTGCATAAATGGAGTCATAGTGAAATGAGTAGTTCAACTTATAATTGATAAATGTTAATTGTTAAATGCTAATTGATAATTGTTAAATGTTGCTGCATAAATCCACACTAAGAGGGTCCATAACTACTGCGGTTTGGAGGTTATGATACATAAACGTCGTATAAAGGGTATTTCAAACCTTTATAAGAATATCATAGAACAGTTATAATGCAGTTGCTCGTAATACCCTTATGAAATGGTTGCCTAACGTGGGCCCATTTAGAGTTATAACAGCTGAATAAGCTCTGTATATATGCTTATTTCACATTTTAAGGCATCATTTACCTTCCCAACATGATTTTATAAAGGTGTTTATAACTTTTATATATCAATTTTTGTTACTTGGGAAGACATTAAGTTACATTGGAAAAAAAAATTTCATATTATTTGTTGAGAAATTGTTCATGAACAAATAGACAAGTTTAATATTCAAAGAAATTTTCTCTTACCATTATGTTGTCTTGGCAATATATTGATTAAAAAAAAAATTTCCACTTGACAAATCAAGTGTCCGGTGCATATTTAATAGCATTATAAAAAATGAAAAAGGAAATGTTGTATTTTGATATACAGTCAAACCTGGATAAGCGAGAATTCAAGGGAGCACAATCTCATTCTCGCTTATAGAGGTTTCTCACTAACCCGAGTTTCTCGCTAATGCATGTATATTGCTGTTTTTGCTATTTTTTTAGCTCAGGAAAAAAATATATCGGTATTTAGAATTTGTTTATAACAAATTGTTGAGTTAACAAACAATGAAATTATTGATGAAAAAATTTTTTTTCATTTACCTATGAAGAAATGCCAATTGATTTTTAAAGACAAAATCATTGATTATCAGTGATTATTTAAACAATCGAAATATAAAGAAAACGGTTATAAACAATAAGATGATTTATTTGAGAAATTTTTTTTTGAGTCATTATTTTGCCATGACAACCCAAAGTTAAAAAAAAATCATTTAAATATTAAATTAGTCTATTTGTTTATAGACAATTTCTCAACAAATGATGTAAACTTTTTTTTTACAATGTCACTTAATGCCATTGTTGAATACGAAAACAGCAATAATATAACATTTGTTTGGAAAAATTCTTTCTATAACATTTCTTAGACTTTTCATTTAAAAAAATTATTATAAACAAAATAATTAACTTTAATAAACTTTTATCGCGGGATCTTGTTAAGTATATATATAATAAGAGCTCCATGAAGCCAAAAATTTATAGTTTTGATATTTAAACTTTTATGTCGTCATTTATGAAAACAGAGATAGGAAAAAAATTCGTTAATTAACAATTGCATAACTTTTTGAAAGATTAATTTAAAATTTTTTTCCAACGGGCATATATTCTTTCAAATATCTGGATGATACCATAATTTATTAAAATTTTTAAATTCATATTTGTTACTATACAAAAAAAAACTTTCTGTGGTACGCCGTTTTTAGCGGCAGAGCACCCATGCCGTAATCGCTGCGCGGAGCCCTATTTTCAGCGTTAAATTAAAATTATTAATAATAGAGGTAGAGTTCCGGGAGCTAGAACTTTTTTTTCGGAAATTTCCTCCTCTTTAATGACCTTTTTTCCAAAAATCGTGAATATCAATAGTTTACGAGCTATTAACAAAAACCTAAATACCTCTTTTTTTCATCTTATTTTGTTAATAACAGTTGCAATTTTTTACGTGCAGTAAAATCCTCAAATCTCATTTTTCTAGAGGTCATTCCGAATCCAATGAGCTATTTCTCATATTTTTAGGAGCTTTATCTCTATTTTTCACGTTTTTCAACTTGTAGACTGGACTATTATTGCCAGAATTAAAAGGAGCGGTCGATACATTATGCCCATAATATTTATCAAGCGATTTACAAAGAGATGTTAATAAGAAGCCACTTTTTTTTTAAAATCACTTCTTGTTATCATTGACTGGTAAGTGCGATCTTGCTGCCCTGGACACACCCATACTGTCAAGGTATTTTTATAGTAGATTTTTTTCTTGGAGTATTAAATATTTATTAATTTTACGCGCTGGGTTGTTTATAAGGTCGCTTTATTGGATTTTATAAATCGGTTCATTTAAGTATCGGTGCATTAAAATCAAATAAAAATGTTAATTTAATAACTGTATTTATACATAAAATATATGAGCTGATAAATTATCTTATATTTGAAAAAAAATTGATAACGGTTGATAGTTTATGACTTTATATATTTTAAGTATGTTATATATTACTATTGACTGGAATTGAAAGCTTTGAATGTTGTAAACATTCTAAAAGAGGAGAAAATTTCAGAAGGGCAAGTCCCGACTCCCGAAACTGTAACTCCATTATTTATAATTTTAAATTGACGTTGAAAATACCGCTCCGCGCGGCCGTTTTGCAGCTGCGGCGTCACCGCCAAGCCAACAGAGCATCACAAAATAATTTTTTTTAAATATTTTTTATGAATAAAAAAATTTGAATAAATTACAGTTTTATTTAGAGACTTGAAGGAATATAGTCCAGTAGACAAAAAATTTTTCACTTCATTTTTGTTAAAGTTATTCAATTGTTAATTAACTATTTTTTTGTGGACTTTAGACAACTGAAAATCAGTTCTAAAAGTTTAAATAAAGTACCTAAGAGTTTTTTGAATTCTGGGAGGTTTTCTTATTGACTCAATAAACAAAATTCCGTTAAAAAAGTTTTTTCATTTGTTTATTATAATTTTTTTTAATTAACAAAAAATGAAAAATCCATATTATGTTATAAAATTTTTTTTTTCATATTTTTCATTTCAGCTGGTTTTTTATTTATTTTTTGCATCTTATTTCATTACTAAAAAATTTTTTACGTTATTTGTTTATAAATTTGTTATAAGCAAATAGACTGTTTAAATATTTAAAAAAAATTTGTTTTTGCCATTCTGTTGTATTGGTCAAATAATAGATTTAAAAAAAAGATTTTTAATTGGTTATATTTTTTTTTATTTATCACCCCTTTGAATTATTAATTGAGAAATCGTTTTTTGTCTAAATTCATCATTTGCTATCCTCATTAGAAATCCAAAAAAAAAATTTCTTTGCAACGCAATTTTTATTGTTTATTTAATAAACAATTTGTGGACTGTGTACTGGACTATATTCCTTCAAGTCTCTAAATGAAACTGTAATTTATTCAAATTTTTTAATTCATAACAAATATTATAAAAAAATTATTTTGTGATGCTCTGTTGGATGCTCTGCGGTGACGCCGCAGCTGCAAAACGGCCGCGCGGAGCAGTATTTTCAACGTCAATTTAAAATTATAAATAATGGAGCTACAGTTTCGGGAGTCGGGACTTGTCCTTCTGAAATTTTCTCCTCTTTTAGAATCTTTTTTCAAAAAGACGCTATTTTTAATATTTTTCAAGTTATAACCAAAAAACGGAGACCCTCATTTTCTCTATACGTTTTTTGCTTTTAACAATTACAATTTCTTTACTATTTTTCGCAGAAAACTCACTTCCCTACTAGACTATTATTATTGTTATGGTGGCAATTTTTTCTATTACTTCCGATTGGGTGAAGGTGGGAAGTGAATCAACATCAACTTTAGGCTTAAAATTACTAGATCTAGCTGCGGGTAGTCAGACCGAAGAATCATCAAAATTCACACACACGCCACTGCTGCATGAGAAGTGTTATTCAATGACAAATAGCAAGAGAAGTAGTTATTACTTCTTAGTGAACGGCCTGCTATTTGAAAAGTACTTTTCAAAAACTTTGTAATGCATATTTAACTAGTATCTTTGACATCTATGACAACTTTTTACAGGAAACGAACCTATTGTTTTCAATGTATAAACTTTTTTTTCTTAGATGAAAGTAACCATTGAACTGTGAAATTAATTACGGTAGACATCAATTACTTTGTTTCTTTTATTAATAAATTTAAAAAAAATCATAACAATAAAAGTACGTGCTACTAGTAAAGTTGGATAATTGTTTTTGAAAATAATTTCACACTTTTTCAATTTCATATCACGTTTTTTAAAATGATCTGTCGATAACTCGAATCGGTTTGTTTTTAAATTAAATCAAGTTGAAGAAATGTTAATATTTTTAACTGTTGAACACTCAAGTTATTTGGAGCAAAAAATCTTTACGCATGCCTTAAATGGTAGTTCGCGTTAATGATTATAATCGGTGAAGGCTTTGCCGAACTAAATGTAAATAGTGTTTAAAAAAATGGGCAAGTATAGAGTGAGCGAATAATAGAACATTGTTTAACAAGTTTTTAATTCCTAGACGACTTATTGAGGCACCCAGTATATACAGTGGTAATCTTACAGAATCATTACTGTCTGTTTATTATTTTTTCCAGAAATTAACAGCCCCGAACTTATAAATTGGAGACTAAAGAAAATTTAAACATTCTTATATCGCCAAAAACGTATTACGACCAATAAAATTATGAGTTGCAAAGTTACATACTAGACTATATACATAAACCAAATTATCAAATACAAAAGTTTGTCTGAAAAATATAAAACTTTAAGACACGGATACACGCTCCTTACCTAGGGACCGATAAAGACAAACTTAGTGTTGTCCTAAGAAAGTTATAACAGAAGGGTAGTAAACAAAAATGTACTACGGCAAATCCCAGATGACCTGGCTCATAGGCGTATTTTTTTTAGCTTGAAAATGTATATTAAGCAACGTATATTTCATTCAAATATCCCATAGACTGTATAAAAAGAATTATAAGTACACCAAAAATGGAGAAATGGACCTTTTAAGTAAATTTGTTTTGATTAATGTGCTTTAAAGCACACCGGGGCCTTAAGCGCTGGTCACATTGTGCTGCTTGCGTCTATTGGTAGCCAAATAGCACAATCTGAGCTTGTAGCAGCCGATGCTGCTCTCAGTAAAGCACGGGTCACATTAGGCTGGTTGCCGGTCACACTCGGCTACTCGCGTGGTTCTAGTTCCAGTCAGCATGTTACCTGTGGGTCCACGTAAACAACTGATTGGGTGGTTATTAAAAATGTGTGTGACGGAGCTTTGTTTGGAAATGCTGCACCGCAAGAAGGGACGATGGTGGTGTAGGCCTTGGATACAAAGGAGGGAAGAATTAGGAGGATCCTCAGGACTTTCAGAAGAGTTAAAAAAGAGGACCCAGAAACTTACAGAAATGTCTCACGAATGTCAGTCCCTGAATTCCAAGAATTGCTGGAGTTAGACAGTCTATTTCTTGTAAAATCAAGTTGGAAATAACCTTAAGATACCTTGCAAGTGGAGATAGCCTTAGATCTCTGGCTTTGTTGTTTAGAGTGCCGCATTACACGATCTCGGTGTTTTTATACAAGATTCACGAATAAAAACAACACGTGACCTTTTACTCGCCGCTGCCTGCTACCAAAAGCTGAACATGTCCAACTTCGTCAGCCTCTGGCAAATACTCGCCGGCTGGTCGTGTCAGCTGCAAATTTCGTGGTCACACCAAGCTTATAGTAGCTGCTTCCTCAATTTGCGGCTGGCAACCAGCCTAATGTGACCCGTGCTTCAGTAGAGCATGATCAACTTTACCAGCTACCAGCTGATCACGTGATTGCGTTTCAGACAGTAGCAGCTCGGTACCAGCCAAATGTGAATCCCTAAAAATTGGCCAACGGCAATTGATAGTTTTTTTAAATACTTTATTCATTTTAGTTTGTTATTAGTGAAATTATTAATAAATATGGACGAAATTGAATGTAAATAATCTCTTTCTCCACGTATTCCACTCTTAACCACACTACAAAACGTTGGCATTTTGGATAGGTTTAAGAACTAATAATACATTGTCGATGAAACTGATTTTTCACACCCAAGTGAACACATACTCAATATTTATTCATGAAAGCGATACATATATAAGAAAGTTCATTATTTATTAATTCTTTTTTTATTAAAATTAATAGAATATTTCTCAACCACTTGTTTGGTGGAACAAAATTTGGGTATTTATTGAAACAACATTCCATTATACTTTGAAAATTCGTATCCATAAAAGTTATTATCAATGCCACACATACCAGGGACTTAGTAGAGCTTGAAACAATGAACAATAATATATTCTGCTCACATTGTTGTCGCATTAAAAATATTTGCCAGACCGATCGCCTTTTTAAAACTGAAAATTGTTTGTACATAGTGAGATATTATTCATATTAGCAAATTCTATTGTAACTGAACAAAAAAAGTTTGCATACATTCAATATCGAAATATTAAATCAGTAGATATATTTTTTATTATTAACAGACTTTTTATTCACTTGACCGCAATGTTTCGATGTGATACGTGAAGTTAGGTAGACAGGCAGATCTACGAAGACTGCGCTAGTAAAACTGACGATAAATGAGGTGCGTGTCTTAGTTGTATTTTTGGACATACAAGGATTCTATGAGAGAAATTCATAACTTCACGACACTACATATGGTGTGGGAAGGTGCTGCAGGAAAGACTATTTACAGCCTAAGCATTGATGCAATCATTAAAAAGAAAACAAAGTAGGTTTTTAGGAATCAGAAATCCTGAAACATGTCACAATGTATATTATTGTGGTGGTTATGGATTATAATGTTGGCTTCAAGTAATTTGTGTGTTTAGTCTTCTAGTAGGAGTCTTAAGATTTGCTAAGTGGTTAAGGCTCTATTACATGCTTGAAGTTTCTTTCCTGCTTCAGATTATTCTCTCAAACTCTATCTGTATCTGTATCTGTAGAGTAGGGAGGGTGATTGTATGCTCACAGCACTTAGGCCATCATGTGACCCATTGTACATCCTCCCGAGGAGTTGTCCTCCTAGGTCATCGTCCATCCTGTCCTTCTCAGGAAGGTGGACAGGTCACTAGGAGACATCTCCTTTATATCGGCAGGTGTAGGCCAAGACTCACCGAACACACACTCTCATTATCGACGATAGCTCCGGACACTCGCAAAAGACATGCCTGACAGTTTCATCTTCCTGTTCACACATCCTGCATAGATGTGTCTCCACTAGCCCCATAGTATGGAGGTGTTTCCTAAGTTGACAGTGGCCAGTCAGAAATCCTACTGTTAAACATAGATTTTTCCTGGTCATCGCCAAATATTTTTTCGGCACCAGCTTCCCAGGGTCGCCCAGGGTGATCCTGGCAGGACTGCATCCTTTGATTCCATCCCATCTGTTAAGGGATTAAGCATGGGTGTAACGTTTGGCTAGTTTCGCAATTGTCAAAGTCATTAGGCCGCAGGTGTCACTGGGTCCTAGAATCTTTAGTCCAGCGGCTTCCCTGGCTAAAGAATCGGCAATGCGATTTCCTTTACTCCTGTCGTGCCCTTTAACCCACCTCAGGATAATATTGTTATCTGCCGAGGCGTCAGCTAAATCTTGCTGGCACTCTAGTACTAGCCTCGATATAACACGTTGTCTGTTCAAGGCTAATAGGGCTTGTCTACTATCAGTGCAGATTGTTATGTTTTTGCCAGAAATTCCTCTTCTGGTTAGTTTTTTTTGTGGCAATTGAGATACCAGCCATTTCTGATTGAACCACGCTGGTATTGTTACCCATTCCCCACTTAATCTTTAGGCTTAGTGCTCTCGAGTAAACTCCACATCCCGAGCCTTCTTTCATTTTCGAACCATCTGTATATATGCGTATTGCATTTGCAGCATCTGGCTCTGTGTTCTGTTCTATTTTTATTTTGTAGGGTTTGTTGAACAAAAACCTGGGATCAATTGCATCATTGGCTTCCTGCAGCAGAGGTAGCGCAGTGAGCGCTTCCTGCCATAGGCTAAAGCTCAATTGGCCCACTCTTACTTTGGGGTTTACACCAGCCGTGCGCAATCGTACCATGGCCATTAACGCAACCTCCTTGACGTACAGGTCCAGAGGGGTCGGACCAGTAATTAGTTCCATTGCTGCGGTTGGTGTTGTTCTCATGGCTCCTGTGATGTTTAAACGAGCCATTCGCTGTATTTGATATAATTTTTGGATGGCCGCTGCTTGTAGAACCTTCGGTCCCCATGCAATTGCTCCATACGTTAACATGGGTCTTATTATTGCAGTGTAGATCCAGGTGACCACACGGGGTGACAGACCCCATATGCGTCCCACTGTCCTCCGACACTGCTCACGAGCCACATATGCTCTTTTTGCTCTGCTGTGTAGATGAGAGTTCCATGTTAGTTTCCTGTAGAGGGTAATACCAAGGTATTTCACCTCTCAAACTGTAACTTTTGAATCTAACTGTTGTAAAACTAGTCCATTTAGATCACTTTTCGTTTTAGGAGATATTTTTTGAAGTACACTGTGTATTATTTAAAAATACTAGAGCATAACGATAAAAATAAAATTAAAACCTTTGCGGCTTATTTTCATGAAAAAAAATTTGGCACTCGCTACGTGATTTTTAGTATATAATATAACATTACATAAGCTGAGGTGTAGATCTAATCAAACTCGATTCCGAGCTATTTACGAATTGTCACGTTCAACATCAAATCAACAATTATCATTCGATATAGGAGAAAGATTAAATTAGTTTATGAAAAAGAAATTGTTGATATTGTAAAATATTATTTTTTTTGTTTAGTTCGGAATTAGAATTAAATTATTAAGTAGGAACTTATGATTTAACTGTTACATAAAGTTAAATTTGAGTCAAGATGTTTTATTGGTATGATTGAAGCGGATCGTATTCAGGAAGAAGGTACAGCTTTTCCATAGATATATAGCAGCTGAATGTGTCGGAGAAAGACCTAGAAGGGCTGGACAAGAGTTAACACATAGCTAGTTTTTTAAAGCTTGTGTATATATAATTTCGATGAGGAGATAGAAGAACCTACAAGGCAAGAAGTAGGAGAAGTTGTAAAGTATCTAAAAAACAACAAAGCCCCAGGAGAAAATGAAATAACAGCAGAAATGATTAAAGGAGTAGGCGCAAAACTTATAAGTGAAATATACGTGCTAATAAAGCATGTTTGGCACTCAAAAATACAAGAGAAGTGGAATATAGCTCTGATAAGCCCTCTGCACAAAAAAGGAGATAAAACATACTGCGACAACTACAGAGGTATTGTGTTATTAGATACAGTGTATAAAATCCTGGCATGACTAATGAGAGCTCGATTGAATAAATATGCTGAGAATATGCTAGTGGAGTACCAAGCAGGGTTTAGGAGCAGCAGGTCGGTAACAGACCAGGTTTTCACTTTAAAGGAAATTCAAATGACCTGTTATGAGTATAAAACGGAATTACATGCTCTCTTTATAGATTTTAAGCAGGCGTAAGATACTGCAGTTAGTAGAGACCAACTTTTCGAAGCTATGAAATGGTTAGGAGTACCTACCAGGCAAATTGATCAGGTTAACAAAAATGACTCTTTTGAACACAGGTAACAAAATAACTTGGAATGGGTACACATCAACGGTCTTCAGGGTCGGAAATGGTGTAAGGCAAGGAGATCCGCTATCAAATGTTTTATTTAACTTAGCACTCGAAGCCATAATCAGACGTTCTAAAGTAAAAGCAGATGGTAGAATATATAATAACGAACATCAGTGCATTGCGTATGCAGATACAGATGACTTGACAGTATCGGCAAAATAAAAGAAAGAGCTCACTAAAATGACAAAAAATCTCGCAGAACAAGCAAACATTTTAGGACTGCAAATTAATCAAGAAAAAACAAAATATATGGTCCTTGGAGATACTGCGAGTATCGGAGAGAATCTGATAGTGAAAACGACAAGGGAAATGGACTACAGTTTCCAAAGGGTACATGAATTTATTTATTTGGGAGTACTAATATCTAGCAATGCCCACGAAGAACAAGAAATACAGTCAAAAATCACGAAAGGCAACTGAAAATTTGGAATGCTCCAGTCACTAATGAAATCAAAATACTGTTCAAGGAAGATGTAGATAAGAATATAGGTATAATACCATTATAAAACCCTCTGTAACATACGAAAGTGAAACATGGATTCTAACAAAAAAACAGGAAGAAAAGCTGGAATGAAAACACCTGAGGGATGGAGAAGGAGAACGAATGAAGAAATAGACATGTTATATGGAGAAGCAAAGATAACTTCAAGAATAAAAACATACAGGTTAAGGTGGTTGGGACACGTGGAACGATTGAACAAAGAAAGAATGACAAAAATGGCTCTTTACAGGACTCTTATTGGCAAAAGAAGAAGAGGGCGGCCTAGAAAAAGATGATTTGAAAGTGTGATGTCGAATATAAATAAACTGAAAATACTAAATTGGAAACAGAAAGCTAAGAATAGAGAGGAATGGAGAAAAATAACTGCCCTGGATCTACAAGGCCTGTAGAGCATATATATAATATATATAAATATTCAGATATCCACATAATTCTAAAGGTGCCACTTTCAAGATTAAATGAAAAAACACGTCCAAAATTAACTGTTTTTTTTATATCTTCTGATAATGGCTTCTAGAGCTAAGTTCATTGACAATGAAGAGGTTTGACTTGTGTCCGTTCCAGGTTATTTTGTTTCCAGCATTCAGAAGAGTAATTCTTGTTAATCTCACTTTTCAGGTCTTTCCTAGCTATTCCACAG
The DNA here is from genome assembly GCA_910591685.1 of Galerucella tenella. NCBI lineage: Eukaryota > Metazoa > Arthropoda > Insecta > Coleoptera > Chrysomelidae > Galerucella > Galerucella tenella. The sequence goes on along the minus strand of CAJUYH010000967.1, from coordinate 31,648 downwards.
CTTTAAAAAGTTTTTCTTTATTCATATATCAACTGTATCATATACCTGCTCAAAGTTTATAAACAGAGCATTTAATTTAATCTTGTACTAACCACAGGTCATGCAAAAGTACTTGATAGTGAAAACATGGTTTGTTACTAGTTCGGTACACTCCCATTATATTTTCAGAGTTCAATCGATTTCAATCAAGCAATAGAATAAACAATTTGGAACCCCGCCGATTAGAATAGAGTAAAATTTGCCTGAATAAATTAAACACCTATTACATTGTTTTTTTAACAGGTCTCGTCAAACATGAACTTTACTTCAAGCTACATCATTATTTTAATGCAAACATTTGTTTATGAATATCTAATTCTCATATCAAACTTTATTATGCAACGGGGAACTATATGCTTGTAACAATAATGTAATTGAAATGATTAATTTATGATACCAGCTTTAGAGAGAGTAGTTGGTTTACTAACGGATGGCAGTGCAGAAATTTCAGAGGAAAATGAATGTTTAATTCAATAAAATAGAGAGGTGTGTTAATGTTTGGATGGTTATTTGGACTAACAACTTGTTTTTTTGTAATAGTCAAACCTTTAGATAATAGTATATAGTCGAATAAGTTTATTCAAACTTCAGAGGAAGCTCTATCCCACATAGCAATTTGACATCCTAAGCATATGCATGGAATATTTTCAAGAAGAACATGGATGTGCAAAGTATGTTCTCAAATAATACCAAAACGAGTGCTATAAATAGATTGTGTTGCGCCCTGGTCACATGCTGGTCAGGTTTTCAGAATGTGATGGAAGATGTTCTTATAAGATGCTGAGTATGTACCCAGCACTAAAAAGCTCAAAGTGCCAAGGAGCATGCGATAGCACATCCTATTCACATGCTACGCATTTTCCAGCTATGGGCCTTCTGATATACAGTACATCCTATGCATGTGCTATCGGCGTATATATTATACCTATCCGAGTGATATTAATCTCCTATACATGTGCTAGTGTAGATGCTAGGCACATGTTAAGGATATCTCGTATTATTCGCAGGACCTTCCTCCTCGCTTGCAATGAAGTTAACTTTTTTGTCAACCTCTTATTTTTCATTCACCATTTACCAATGTAACATTATCAATAATTAGAGCAATGAAAAATCCTTGTTCTGGGGGGACCTCCATGCCATGTTGATCACGGCAACCCCTACGCCAGGTAAGTATGATTCCTTAGCTTTGGTCCGGTATTTGATTTCCGTGGTTACATATGAATCGGTGTAAAGCTACAAATAAAAGTCAGCGCCCTCTTTCGATGCGTTTATGTATTATTTCGAATACTTTGTTGGAAATAAGGAACTCTTCTCAAATGTATTTCCTTAATACCATTATCTATATAGTTGTTCTCACTTCATAAATGTTTAATCAATAATCAAATCAATTTTATACACGCTGTATTTCTCAATTCAATTCAATAACTAATTGAAGAAATGTAGATGCTGTCTATACTCTTCCAAATAATGTGTTATTCCCATGCGATGAAGTATATGCGGAAATAGGATGTGATCGCATGTGCGAAGGGCGTATTCAGCATGTGCATTGAATGTACCAAATAATGTTCTATGTTTTATACTTTGCACATGCTGAAAATATGATTTAAGATTAATCATCAGATTATTCAGATATATACATGCTAAGTGTATATTATAAATGGAAAGATATATATGATAATGGCTCCAATATCGAATGAAGTTAGCTTAATAAAGAATATATCTATTAAGTAGGTATATACTAAGCATATGCGCTGAATGTAGTGAAAAGGATCTTAGTTGATGGTAAATCATTATTACATGCTAAATATATAATTGAAAAAAAGCTTTAGGTGGATTTTTATGGTATGTGCGAATCATATGCGAAAGATCTACGGAGAAGTCAAAGTTTGAATCTAGAATTCTTAGCACTTGCTATGGATGTATGTACAGGGATGTGCTCAAAAGTATGTGGACAGCGTATGCTAATCATGTACCGAAACGAACATCTTTTACGGGACGTTGAAGGCATATACTTGGCATATGAATCTTCTTTTAATGCTATGTGGGATAATCGCATGGTTCTGAGCAGCTTGGAAATGTAAGGCTCTCCAGGCACTAGTGCAAATCACTTTTCTTTGGTCAACAATATTAAACATAACATTCACGAAAGTATATAGATACCTTCAGGTTATAAATACAAAAAATCGACAGGAAGACATTTATTCAACTTTTGCTTAATCTTTCGTTTATCTTCTTCAATTTTAAATAAGTTCAATACATGATAATGAAATAAGTGGTGATAGGCGAAAGTGGAAATTTTGTGTAACCTCAACATGCCCTGTACTTGCGCTTCCTATTTTATAGCTTGCTTTTATGTCGCTATTAAAAGGATCCATAACTCAATTCTACACACTTCGCTAAACCATCATTTATAGGTCAGTTTAGAAAATAAAAAACACGAACTTATATCAAAAATATATTTCAAATAACCAGTAAAAGAGTAGTTTACATCTAGCTATAGCGATATGATTTTTCAACTAAAAAATAATAACATCTTAATCATGAGAAGTAAAAAAAAATTGTTCACGTCCACAGATAATTACCCAAATAATAATACTGTTTCAGTTTTTGTGTAAAGGAACATAAAAACATGCATTCGTACTTCAAACTTCATACCAAATAAAAATAAAATATGAAAATTCGATCACTAAACTATCACTAACTAATCTATTCTATTTTTTTTATTATCAGCACTCTCAACCATTTGAAATAATTGTTCTATATTCACACATTTTATATAAAATGTAAAGTCTCTATAAATAGATTTGAATTAAATATTGTAAATATTATTCAGTCAAATTATGTGATTTACATAATGTCAACAAGACGTATTAGATGTATTTTTAAACTACGAAACTATCCAATAAATTACAAAGTAATGTGCTGCTGGAACTGGAAGTTTCCAAAATAAGTAGTTGAAAAACAAATAATTTTTTCCCCATATTTTTCGACAAATTTGACTCATTTCATAATTAGTACTACTATTAACAACAACCACTGTAATCTAACAGTGCAGGGCATAATGGTACATTCGCTTGCAAAATTTTTTCATACTCCTGATTATAAAAGTGTAAGATGACACTTGATATAATTATTAGACTAATTTGTGCTACTATACCCAGCACTATAAATAAATACTCAACAGATTTCATAATAAAAAACTATAAACTTTACTGTAAAGTCTTCACGCATTTACTAAACAGCTAAATAAATCTTATTCGTGCTTATTACCGCAATAAAACTGGGCCACTTAAACTATAGCTTTATTAACGTTTTTAATTCCAATTTCTTCGTTCAAAAAAACCGCACAATTAAAACACTACAAATAATAATTAGAGATCACAGAAGTTACTAAAAGTAATAGGCATACCATTACATTTTCTTCAGTGCTCTAGCTGAAATCATAATTTCGTTTTATATATACCATCTATAGATTCATCTGATAGATCTGAGTTGAAAGTGGGGTTGATGCTGCCCGTTTTACACTCAGGATTTGAGAAGCTTGTCGAAGGCTGCATAATGGTATCAAGCTTTCCAGATTTTTCGCATTTTTCTGGTTTATCATCTTCGCAAACTACTTTTTGTGAGTAGATTCTTTTCTTTCCCGGAAACATTCTTGCCATTTTACGAGCTATAGGATGAATGAGCTCTTCGTCGTATCTGTCACTTTCGCTAGCAGTGAAATAAGAGATAGTCCAACCGAATAAGATTGTGATGAAGCATCCAATAAACGAGTAATACATGTAGGTTACTGAGTATAGCTGAGTAAGTGGATCACTGGAACAAATAAAATAAATAGTTGAGAATCATACTATCCTATTCGCAAGCCAACTAGTTGTTTGATAGAGATGTGAAGTTAAAAGAAACTTACGATGGAGCTGCTCTGGTAGTATTTAACAAAGTATGAGTGTCATTGTAGATGTAAAATGGAGATGGAGTAGTTATAGGTGTCCAGCTTGGGTATCTGTGTTCTGGTTTCAATATGTGATCATTGAAAGAGGAATTGCTGCAACCATCTGTGTACACTGGGAGAAAACTCGCTGGTGGCTTATCAATTGTCAAACCACCTATGGCAATCCAAAGAGTTATTATGTGTCCAGAAATTACTCCAATTGCGGCGCCCTGGAATAAAAAGGAAAGGCAATTTAATATAATGTTATCTTTAAGGTGAACTAACCTCCAATTAAAATTAAGATGGACAAACATCTAAACCTCACATCTAAAATCACATCTAAATCTAACATCTAAATCTAAAAGACATCTAAACCTCACTGAAAACTTGAGTAATTCAATTCTTCAAACTTATTAAATGCTCTGGAAATTGAGCAGAAATAATTTAATCTTTTTAAGCTTTCACATGAAAGTAATAATGGAAATGAAAAGACATTTTTCGAAGATCTGTGTAACGCTGTCAATTGAATTAATGAAGTCATTCAGGAGTCCGGTATTGATGGAATTTAATGCCAAAGAACAAACTACGCGTTTCTGAAGAGGGTCCAAATTTAAATTGTGTGTAACTTTTTGAGGCGGTGTTTTTGGATAATACCGTATTTGAAGAAAGATATTTAGAGAGGTTTGTTGAAGCGCGCTTAGCAGCTGGTGAAATACGATTCCGACTACTGCTACTACTGAATGTGCAGGCAAGCCTTGACCTAGACAAACTCAAGCCATGGCTCCGGCACTGGGGCCACTGGCGGGCCCATTGTGCCATTCCTGCTACCTAGACATCCATGAAGCCGAGCCCTTCAATAAAGGCCACAACCTTTTCCAGTGGATGCCTGCTTGTGTCTCCAGGGGCCATGACAGGGACTCCGAAGATTCGCCTGCGTAATACGGCCCAGTGTCGACACTTTGAGAGAACATGGACTGACGTTTCGTCAGTCATGCCGCAACCCCTACATATGGATTTTTCCTCTACTCCTAGGTTGTAGAGGTGCTTCCTCACACAGCAGTGCCCTGTTAGGAGTCCTGCTATCTTCCCCAACCTACTCCATGGTAGTTCAATAGCTGCCCCAGCGTGTCTATCAGTCCATCCCTTCGGTAGAAGTTTGGATTGTCTAGGACCCTGCAGAGCATTCCAATGAGCGAGGTGCTGGTTCTTCAGCCACTTCTTCGTCTCCTTGCGTATTGTTTGTTTTGATGGGCCAAGGGTCGGGCCAGGATCGCAGAAAGAAGCTGCCACCCCTTCCGCAGCCAGTGCATCCGCCATTTCATTGCCTTCAAAACCAGAGTGGGCCGGAATCCATTCTAGCCGCACTGCGTTCCGACTTGCGAGTCGTTCTCGAAATTCGTCAGCAAGTCCTGAGTTGATGGTATATCCACTAAGGGCTTCAATTGCTGCCTGACTGTCGGTGTATATGGTTATGTGTCGATCCACATAACCTCTGTCTAGGTTTATCTGCGCACATTCCAAGATAGCGTATATCTCGGCCTGATATGCAGATACACCATCACCCAATGGTACACAGATTTGTGTCCTTGGGTTCCTAGAGTAAATTCCAGCCCCTGATATATCACCAGAGCATGAGCCTTCTGTGAACCAGACGGTCCCATGAGGCTGTGACTCTTTTCCCAGGATTCTCTATCCCGGATCATAGCCCTGTATGGGGTTGTGAAGTAGTACTTGCGCAAGCATCCGTCAGCCGCTCGAGCCAGAACTAGAATATCTTCCAGTAGCCGGAGCTTCTTAACATGTCTGCACTATCCCCCTCTTCGCACGTAACCCAGACGCTTCAAGCACAGGAAAGCCCTCCCCGCCTCAGCCTCGATCACATGGTGAAGAGGCCGAAGACCAAGAATAACTTCCATCGCAGCAGTTGGTGTAGTCCTCATGCAGCCAGTTGCCCCCAGACTGACCACCCTTTGAAGGCGTGTCAGTTGCGATCTAGCCGTGACCAAGGTTACCCTCGGCCACCAGACCAGAGCCGCATATGTGAGCATAGGCAGCATGATCACTCTATAGAACCATATGATCGTTTTGGGGGTCAGTAAAACATTCAAACCCGTCTATTCTGGAGTGAAAACATTTACAGATAACCTACATCGGAATACTACTACTTGAATGAAACCATGTGGACAGGATACGCGACAAGAGATGTATGAAGAAGATTTTCCTTGTGGAAAGGAAGTAGGAACAAAGGCTGTTAAATGAGATTTGAAACTGAATAGAAGACTGAAATAAGATTGCAAAAGATCGAATTAAACTGGGAAAAATAACAAAAAAATGTGTGGGCATCTGAGAAACGAACTGAGGTGACAAGATGTAAATAATCTTCTCCAGGACATCTCAATGAATTGAGACTATGTATATATGTGAATTATTTAAGATCCAAGCCTGTTCTAAGCAATCGTTAATCTTGATATATTACATCCTGTGTTCTAGTTGACGTGTTTGCGTGAATTTTCAAGACAATTTAATACAAAGCTCATCACAAACACTACACATTTGTGCATTTGACCATGGTTTCCATAGCTGTACATACTCATCCGCTGTGGCGGATGCATAATTGATTAATCCTGCATTGCATATAATCAATCCATATAAGGCCGAAATGTTAATTTGATTGGTGAATATCCAATGAAATTAATTGTCTGTTCACTAATCTTGCTTACAGAGGAGAATTCCCATACTTTCATGAAAAACTTTACGAAATTTGAAGAATTTTGTATGGGGCATTATTGAGACTGTTAACTTATTGAAAATCTTTGAAAAAAAAATTTAAATTGAGATATTACTAAATAAATGCTTATACAGGGTGATCATAATCCTATGTTAGTTCCATCTTGTATAACATCAACTCTACAAAAGTATCCCTAACATAAAAAAACCTTTCTATTTGAAATTAAAATTAGATTCCATGTAAATCGTCCTTCATAAAAGCACTTCAAAGGGATAAATAAGCAAGCTCTTACCTTCCAATTGGCACACGGTATTAACAGAGCCATCACGAATACACCCAGTAGAGGTCCAGAAGTGGCTGAAGTTACCAACATAGAAGACTCAATAACGCCGTCTAAGAGTCCTACTCCGAAACTGATTCCCATGATGACCAATCCGTATACAACTCCGATAAATTTAATGGACCAAAGCTGTTTCGAATCCTTCATGTCTTTGAATATGGGAATGGGTCGCACAAAGTCCTCGAATGTTACTGTCGCCAGGGAATTTAAATTTGAAACGTTCAAACTAAAAAATACATAGACATGTGAGTAATAGTATATTAAGTATAAGTATATAAGGTCTTTAAAACACGCGCGATTTGTCGAAATAGAGCAAGTGTCGTAAAGACCAGTTATCCATGAATACTTTACGCAATTTTTTTTTATTGGTGCACTTTGAAATTATAAATACTAGTCTATAACTACTACAACAATAAATGGAAATCATAGATGGAAATAAGAACTAAATGTCAAATGGTTGAATTCGTGATGTATGAATGCATGCCTTGCGTTGTCATGGAAATTGGAAAGTTCAACCTTATCGAGTTCTGTGAATGTCAATAGTATCAATTTAAATACCATTTATCTAATTCCGCTATCAAATGTGACACTTTACGTCACTCCTTGACGTTAGGTAACGTCACATTTTTCATAACCTTCATATATCAGTTATGAAAAGTAGTTATGTAAGAACTTTACGTAACTGTTTATGTTTCAACATAGAGATACCACATGAGTTTCAAAGAATAATTTATTAATTAGGTAGGTACTGTCAAAACTGACAATTATTTCGTTATTTAAACTGTACAATTAACCCATTATTTTAATTCAATAGTATTTTGAGATTTATAAACATTGAAAACATTATTCAGGACACAGTTATTTAAAGTAAGTCAATTTTCTGGGTGAATACATCATAGTAACAATACTTCTAACACCATTTGATTCCACTTCAATATCATCATTGTAATTGAAGATTTTATTGAATATTATGAAAGCGCGGAATTAGATAAAACGTTGTACGTAAACACGTTATGAAGAGAGCGACATTGTTCAACACGCGTAATTTGCAGAACTCACTAGCGCTCGTTTTGGCAAATATTACGCTTGTTGAACAATATCGCTCTTTTCATAACTAATTACGTAAATATCTATTCCTAAGATTTGAAAAATCGAAATATTAATATTTCAAACAATACCAACGGCACTTTCCATTTTAATTCATAAGTTTGACATTGTTAAATATTGTTCGAATAAAAGTTTTGACGTTACAAACTACTCCTGTCAGATCAATAATAAAAAAATTTTCATTGTCATTTAGACTTCGTTTCTCGAGTTGTTGATGTTGCCACGGTAACTTTGAAACACGCGCGTTTTTAAAAGTTCGATTTAAACACGTTGAGGCGTGCTTTAAATAGGTAAAATGGTTCACCAATAAAAAAATACTATTATTGATCGAGTTGAAAATATGAGATTGGAAGTGATAATTGTTCATTTTCAACTTACCTCAAAGCTCCATTAAAAAGACTGGCCATGAACAATCCCAGTATTCCAGGTAAATAGCTGAATCGGTCTTCAACGAAGAATGGAAGGATTTCGTCATATTTTTGAATATATCCAGATGAATGAGGATCACAGCTTGAGTACACTGCGTACACAACCATACCCACTATCCAGGATAAGCTGAATAGAACTGTTATAACTGGGATGTTCCACATCATAGTCCTGAATACGAAAGGTGAATAATATATATAAAACATTTAATTAATATCAAAGATAAAAGGGAGACATAAATGGCGAGCTCTAGCTACAACTTTTTCCTAATTTGTTAAAAGATCCATATAATTAGTTGATGATATTGGATATACTAAAAAGGACCAATTTTATGAAGGTTGGCTTGCACCATGCAATACTCATGGTGAGATTCTCACTATTAGTCTCTTAGAAATACGGGCTCTGGCTGCCCAATCGGCCTGTAGTTTTTCAACCCTTTGGTTTTTGTTCCAAACAGTGAACAACCAGCATTAGAGCTAGGAGACTCTTGTACTCTCCAGCTAACCAACGAATGTTTGATATAAACAGTCGTAGCGTTAAGGACTTTCCGAGACAGCTTAAAAATCCTTCAACATATTTTTTTGTTTGATGAATGTTTTTACATAACAACTTTCAACAAAATATATCAACGGCCTTGAAACATTGTACTCCCACCACATAAAATATAGCTTTGTATTTATCAAACTCGCAAAATAAAACTTGTTCGCCAATATTTTTCGGACTCTCAATTGTCTGTCGCATAAATATATCTCTGTATGAATAAAATATTCAAAAAAGAAAAGAAATATTTATTTCTTTTACATAAAGGGTCAGCTTCGGGTCGGTATTTCTTCATTGTTCGGCTCAACAAAACACATTTTTTTATAATAGGAAGAATATACAAAACATATACAAATAAATCATTCCATAAATAACCTCAAATAGTAGCAGTGACGTACATTGAAGAGGGGTAAGAAAGTGGAGAAAGCATAGGTTAGGGCTACCGTTGTTCAAATGCCTAACTAGAGATCATGTAATGAATAGAATATTTATAATAGCATGATAAATGATATTCTATTCATTTTCTTTGAATACATAACCTCTAGTTAGGTATTTGAACAACGACAGCCCTAACCTAGCTTTCTCCACTATCTCATCCCTCTTCAAAGTACGTCACTCTAAGGACTTTATTCTTTATTATTGTTTATTCTTACCTTGTTACTGCCTTTTGAGAGTCCATGCTGCAGTATCTTTGAACAAAATTTTGTTGACATCCAAAAATTGAGACTGACATGAATAGTTGACCAATAATAGCAGATGTTGTTGTAACTCTTGAAGTAAGATCCATGCTGAAGCTGAAAAAATCAAAATTTCATCAGCCAAAATAATACAGCTGTGTGATAAAATGAAAATTCCCCAGAAATTGAACCAAATGCGTTATCAATTCGGGATTTTTTGTTGGAAATTATGGTATGTAATATCATGTAATTTTTGTGGAACTGTAAATACAAATTGGGGAAAAACCATCATCAGTAAAACGAACAATTTTAATAAAGAAAAACCAGATCATCCAAATTACTGAATTTAAATGAAGTGATGTGATTAAATAACATTAAAATTCCTCATTCAATCCAATAATTCTTGTACAATGCCACAAACATAGCTGGGAATTTGAAAATGTGCGTTCGCACCGTGATTTATGGGGGTCGGGAAAATCCACACTTCCAACTATATTTGTTGGACCTAAACTCCATATAATTGAAAACAAGGTTTCATTCTTTATTACCAAGCTGGTGGATATCGCGTTAATTTTAATTTTGTATTTGTGACATTTTTGTCGTAGCTAAAATAATTTCTGCGTTGGGTGACACATAAATATTGAAATAATTTCGTTTTCAAATTTCTAAAAAGACAGAAAGCTTCTGTTGGCGCCCTTTCAGCAATTAAATTGAGCAATTCTCATTTACTTTCTTCCAAGGGTGTTTTCAGAGTCAGGATTTATCGAAACTCGATTAGAGGGGCTGGAATAATTATTATGATTTGTGCAGTATCCGGCGAACATTTTAAATCCAAATCAAGTGCTGGAGAAGGTATAAATGGCAGGGTAACGACTGAAGATAAATAATTTTAGATGCTACAACTAAAAATCATGCATAGGAACCAATTACACTGGACACTAAATACTTGCACCACATATTTTTCCTTTTAAAAACGGCTCTGGTTTTAACTGGATGAAAAATTACCCCTATTTGATATTAACTGTTTTGCCAAACTCGGAATTTAATGAAATTCAAACAGTAAATTTTATAATCAAGCATTTCTGATGCTAATGCCTTTACTCGATTTGCTAATCAAAGTCTCCTTGCTGCGAGTTGACTTCCGGAGAATACAGTGGCGCCGAAATAAAGTTTTATCAAACCTCATTTAATATTATTAATAAATGGAATATTTAAAATGAAAATGAAACATCTGATCTTCACGATCAGGCTGTTGTACTTCACTGAAAGACGAAATAAGATGTTGAATCAAAGTCATTATGGAATGTTTTAATACCATAAGCAGAATCTGAGTCTTACGCTTTTTTTAGAATACCAATAAATATTATTTATTAAATGTTTATTAATGCCTTCCGTACTAAATAATGATATTTGAATCTCACGAATAATATCAGAATATAATTTTGAGCCAAGGATAGACTTATCCAGAAAATATTCACAATTTAAGTTAATATTCTCAAAAATATAAGTAGTACAAATAAATTTATTGAGCTTTCTATCTAAAACGTCCGCTACTGTATAGAAAACTGTATTAGCACATAAAGGGACAGAATAAATCTGGCCCAATTTATTGGTAACAAATATTTCCAACTGCCTCGCTACAATAATATTCAAATCTGTTATTAAAATCTTGGTCTTTATTAAACTTGGGACAGCGCACTCCCGTTGCCTAGTTTTTTTGTGTGGAACTGCTGCTGGAAGTTTATTAAAAAGGGAGTTTTCAGCTTTCAGGATCGACGATTCGTTGCCAATAGACGACAAATTAAAAAGTTTTTACAACAAAGTATTTGGTATGACAAAGAATTATTCTCAGCTTTGTCTTTGACTGTGTTTCAATGATTTGAATTAAAAATGGGGAATTCATTGAAAACGAATAATTTATATAATGTACGAGGTTTTATAAGGTTTTAAAAAAGGACTGTGAATATTGAAAAAATATGAATATTGACTGTAATGTTGTTTTGAATGTCTCTTGAAGACCCTCTTTGTAGAATACTTTTCAAATATTTGTATTTGGACGTAAAATAGTGGAGAGCTACTTAATAAAATATTTTGATAACCTTCTGGAATCAAAATCTTCAATAATGCTGACCACTTTGGTTATTCACACACATAAAACTGTTGATTCACCCAAGCCCACCAAAAGAATACATCATACCAGTTAAAAAAATCCTCCTGCGTTAATAAAGAATGGAAGAGAATTATCGGAATGAAAGAGGTGAAAACTAGTGGTTAATATGAGAAGCTTTTATAAAGTAATTGTACCGGGTGGTCCAATAAGCCGATCTCTTGGCTATATAGTGGACATGAAAAGTGGACAAGAAAAATTGTTGAAAATTACTTTCAAGTTTCTAGGTTAACCGCTAGGGGGCGTAACATGTGAAGAAAAATTTAAAAAACCAGTTTTTTTGTGAAATATGCCCAATTTTACCCAGTGTGAATAGGTAAACTAAAAAAAGGCCAAAACTTCCCACAAGTTTATTCAAGTACTTTTTATTCTATTTTTCCAAATAAAGGGTGGGGGAAAGAGGGAAAGTGTTTGTGGATGAATACCTATAAATTTGGTTTGAATCAACTGATTTAAACGAAATTGGTGTCAATAGAAAGAGTGTAGATAGATGAATTAATTACATCTACTATAAAACAATGGAATTTAGTTTCAATTGTCATAGGTAGAGGGTACTTTCGAATGAAAAAAATTAAAATTTGTTTTCCTTGAGAATGTTTAATGAAAACACCTGATTATTGTGAATTATAATGGAACTGGATTAAATTCTTAACAAAACGCCGCAAACCGCATGTAGATAGCTTTTGTTGAACTAGAGATATAAATAAAAACGCATAAACATAAAGTGAGTATAGTATTGACACCCTGTATTATAGGTACCTTAAAATTAAACATGGGAAAGAAAGATCATACAGATATCTTGGTCATTAAAGCTTGATGTCCAATTAAATGTTCAAATTGTTTTTCATCGTTTTCCACACAAATATGTAATCTAGCAGGCTTTGACATATCTGTTGCTTAAATTGCAGCTGTTGATATACTATTTATAGCGTTTCTAATGCGCTGTTGCATGTCGTCTCGCGTGGTTGGTGAGTTTGGTACGCTAAATCCTTCAATTTTCCCCACAAATGAAAGTCCAGACATATTAAGTCTGGAGATCTAGCTGGCACTGAAAATATACTTACCCTTCCAATCCACCCATTTGGATAGCTTACATTCAAATAATCCCTAATTCGTCTGGAAAAGTGCGCAGGACACCCGTCATGCTGTAATATCATACCTCATGTTTGTAAGGAAATATCTTTCAATAAAACAGACAACCAATTATCCAGAAAATCCAAATATGTATCACCATTTGAAGTTCCAAGAAATATGGACCTGCGATCTTTCCGTCAACTATACCACACCAAACATTAAGACTCCATCTACCTTCAAGCTGCACTTCCTCTACCCAGTGCGGATTTTCTTCAGATCAATAATGCTTATTATGCAGATTAACACCACCCGCACTATTAAGCATAGCCTCGTCTGCACACAAATTTTTTGACATGATATGCGGTTGTTCTTCAAGCAGATTTAACAATTGCAGTAACCTGAGATTGAAGCAGCATTTAATTGGACATTAAGTCTTAATGATCGAAATTTATGTATGATCTTTCTTTTACATATTCAATTTTAAGTTATAATACAGAGTGAGTCAATACTATACTTACTTATGTTTATGAGTTTTTATTTATATCTTGACTTCGACAATAGCTATCAACATGCGGTTTGCGCCATTTTGTTGAGAATTTAATCCAGTTCCATTATAATTCACAATAATTAGGTGTTTCCATTAAACATTCTTAAGGAAAACAAATTTTATTTTTTTTTCATTCGAAAGTACCCTCTACCTATGACAATTGAAACTAAATTCCATTGTTTTATAGTAGATGTAATTAATTTATCCACACTCTTTCTATTGACACTAATTTCGTTAAAATCAGTTGATTCAAACCAAATTTATAGGTATTCATCCACAAACACTTTCCCTCTTTCCCCCACCCTTTATTTGGAAAAATAAAATAAAAAGTACTTGAATAAACTTGTGCGAAGTTTTGGCCTTTTTTTAGTTTACTTATTTACACTGGGTAAAATTGGGCATATTTCACAAAAAACTGGTTTTTTAAATTTTTCTTCACATGTTACGCCTCCTAGCGGTTAACCTAGAAACTTGAAAATCATTTCCAGCAATTTCTCTTGTCCCCTTTTCCCAAGGAATTTTTTCTCCCAAAGTTATAACATGAATAGTTTCTGATATATAACCGAGAGATCGGCTTATTGGACCACCCGGTACACGTGTCGCGAATGTAGATCCTGATAAGGCTGAATAAACTAAGCTATTTTTATAATTTAAAAAAATAAAACTTGAAACCTTTCCACTTACATTATAAAAATAAATGTATAAAATATAAAGTGGAAGAAAATCGTAAAAACGTAGCATTTAATTCAATCCATTAGTTGTTTTTAGAATATGAAACTGGTCATTTATTCATGAGGTTTTACTTAAATATAATTTGTGCATTATTCATTCCACATGTGCTGTAAAATAGTTTATCCAGTTTAAACGGAAACGAGCGATACTTTAAATAGTATTTATCACTAAAATCCATTAGATTTTAATTTTTAATATCCAATTAATTCTAAGAATCGCAAAAAAATGTTATTTCCCATGATTCAAACTACATGAAAACCAGTTAAATTGAAGGTCAAAAATATAATTACTAAACATATTTGGCTTTTTAAAAAAACTTACTTGAAGAAATTAAGTCGTCCATCTTCTCTATTAACTTCAATTACTTTCAAAGGTCCTCCAGCTTCAAAGCATCCTTGGAATACAATCGCCATACTAACTACTATCATTGTCACTCCTTGCATGACATCAGCCCAAATGGCAGCTTTCAGACCACCCTAAAATATCGAAAATTTTATAAATTGTAAGATATTAAATAAAATATTGTGAAAAACATCAGAATAGACCAAAAGATTTGGTATTGAATATTCTATACGGAACTGGAAAAAAAAAGTGGAAGCTGTAGAATACTGTAGAACTTCTCAAGCAGGGATCAAATCACGTGCTTTCTTTCTGGTCACAGTCTTGAGAGAGTACACATGTTGAAAAAAAGACTGAACAGCAGATAACTTTACTGCATATAATGTGGTTGAGAGATAGAATCGTCCAAACTGTCAAAATGTGAGGCATTAGACCGCTGAAGAAAAGCAATACGAAGATTTGAACAACCAATCGCTGAAGAACATGTACAGGTGTAGCAGGCAATATAATCAGCATCAAAACAAAAAACAGCCTGGAGACTTATGACTTATGTGACATTTTCCCAGCAGAAATTTGCTTTTATTTCCATAAATTATATCAACCAGTTTGCAGTACATTTTCTTATTTATTGTTACTTCATATTCTAAGAATTTTGGGGGATTAAGTCATTCCTTCAACCCCGTCAGCCGTCGTCAGATGTCGTCAAATTCTTAGACAGACAGAAATTGAATATGAAGAGGGCAGGAAAAGAATTTCTTGGGTGATAGACATTTATTAATTCATTTACAATAATAAAACAAAGTCAATACAGCAAATATTGAAAACTGAAAACAAACCATTGTGCTTTTTAAAATGAAACTGATGATAAAATTATTATAAATAAGTATACTGGTCATGCAAATTTGCAGTCTGAAGGTTATTTTTAATTCAAGCAAATCGTAATACCAAATTTGATGATTGGAAAGATTATTCTAATTTACACAGAATTTTGTCTGGATAGGGTAATATTAATAGCTGCGTTCGTTATTTGCATCGCAGAGGCGACGGATTTTTGGTCATGTGATCACAGATTAATCTGAGCAAATTGCTATTAACGAACGGCCCGACCAATCATACATATAAACGAACTTCTAACCTCCCGTTTGCCTGTCTTTCATTTTAGAGAATACGATTTTTTTGTTTGAATTTGTCGTTTTAGATTTCATTTTCCATTATTTACGACTATGTTTAGCACTGAGGCAATTTTGGTAGCTATTCATGGTCAACAAACAGTACGAGATTAATCTAATGACAGAAGTGACTACAACATAACCTCATAACATGACAGATAAACAGATTAATCTTTCTCGTCAGTCAAAATATTCCGAGCAAACAGATTTACATCGGACTGATCTGAGCGGAATTACCGAACAGTTCAGATTTACCTCCCCTACCTCTAGATGTAATAAACGAACGATTCAGACTAAAAAGATTAATCGGACGCAAATAACGAACGCAGCTAATGTAGTAATTGAGGTTATCACTGACAGTTGAATGAGCAGCGATTTTTTAATTCTATAATCGCGGAATTATCAATTAAAATGATGGATTGAATATAAATGGTTATAGAAAACTATAAATTGTAACAGATTGTAGGATATGAAAAATAAAAATCACATAATGTTGCATCTCAACTTTTTCCTTGAATAAGATACAATTACATTTAATATACACTCACCGGCACGAAAAACGGAGCAGTTGAATTTTTTTAAACAAATTTCAAATTTTAATGCTTTGTGATGTTTTATTATTAAAATATCTTACACACAAATAAAATAATATGTTTAAAATATTTTTTAACATCAATTGCACCTTGATTTGAAGTAAAAAAGTTTATTTGAGTTAAAATAATAAACCCCATAGATCTTATTACTTGGCCGTAAAGTGCAAGTGCATAGTTGGCCATGAATTTTGAGAAATGTGACAGATCCAACGTGACAGATACGTGTTAAATTTGTGCTGCATTTATTTAATCTATAGTGATACATTTATTTAATCTAAAAAATATGTCTGTTGATCCCGAAACAGCGACTGCTATTGTTGCGTTGCTTCAAGATGGGAGGTGTGAACGATATGCTGTCCGACAGTATAATGTATCCAATAGCACTGTGCACCGTATTTTTACACGTTTTTTGGAAACTGGAGCTTACAATAGACGACCTGGAACTGGTCCTCAACGCAGAACTAGCGCTCGTGATGATCGTTTTATCACCTTACAAAGTCTACGAAATCGTCATGCTATATACAGCTGTTGAAATCAGAAATCAACTTCAGTACGTCCGGCAAACTAATGTAAGCGGGCGGACAATTAGGCGAAGACTCAGGGAAGCCAACCTAACCTGTCGTAGACCTGCGACAGGCCCAGAACGTCTTAGGCCCCCCATTCACTAACAGGTCGCCTTCAGGCCGTGAACCGACGTCCATGTCGACAGGTAACGGCCGATTGAGGCCACACATCATTCAGTCCGATTTTAAGTTTCTCTACACACTGTTAGTTGTAGATGATCCAGAGGTCGAAAGTGCTCTCCGAGAAAATGAATTCCTTAAGGAAACACAGAAAATTGGCTGCTTCATTAATACTTTTGTTATTAATGGAAAAACCAGTTAGACAGAGAAAATTATTTTGGGTAAAAGATTGGCTTCAGCAAAAAGAAAAATTATTGTCATACTTAAGCCTTATTAAAAAACTGCGACAATCTAATACAGACGATTTAAAAAATTATCTTCGTATGGATGATAAGAGTTTTAAAAAAATATTAAAACTCGTAAAACCTTACATTACGAAGAAAAATACCAAAATACTGGCCGTAAGGAAGTCTCTTGAACTGATGTCGCATCAGTCTGTTAGAATAATTTTTTGACTTTATTTGCCAAAAGCAGGGATTAGCTCTATAAATATCTATCAATCCTATTATAAAGTCAGTTGATCTGCAGAACAAATTTTCAACTGCGCTAAAGATCACGCCTTCGGGCCGAGACTGACGATGAATCGCCACACACAGTGAGGTTTCGTAGGAGTGCAGGTCCCAACCTGTCGTCGGCCGGCGTGTGTATGGAGAAAATTGTCCTCAAGTCAAGCTACCTCAAGGCGACGGCCCGCAGGCGACCTGTTAGTGAATGGGTACCTTTAGGCATCGTCGTGTTGCACGATTTCAGTTCGCTAGAATTCATGAGCACTGGGGTGAAAATGAATAGGAGCACGTTTTATTTACTGACGAGTCAAGATTCAGCTTACGGTTTCCAGATGGCCGAGAGAGAGTATGGCGAAGGCCACACGAGCGTTTTGCTGAATGTACCTTCAGCCCTAGGGTAGGATATCAAGGGGGATCCGTTATGGTGTGGGTCGGAATTTCTCTTGAGGCACACACAGAATTGTACATCCTTCCGAGAGGCTCCTTGACTGCTTCCAGGTACATTGAGGACGTTCTCCAAGATTTTCTTGTCCCTTATGTTGATTTTATTGGATATGACTTTCTTCTTATGCATGATAACGCAGTACCTCATACAGCGAGAATCACTCAACAATATTTAAACGAGGTAAACATTCCTGTTATGAACTGGCCAGCGTTAAGCCCAGATACCAATCCCATAGACATTTTTGGGACATGCTTGGGCGAATAATGCGAAGTCGTGTTCCTGCTCCTTTAACTTTAAATCAGCTGCGACAAGCTCTTTTAGAGGAATGGGAACTTATTCCACAAGCGGACATTCGGCACTTGATTTTAGGCAAGCCAAGAAGGATACAGTCATTAATTCGAGCACGTGGGAGCAATACCCGTTATTAATAATGCGGCTCCAAAGTTTGGGATAGCAAGTCGTTTCAGTTTTGAATAATTTAAAGTCGTTATGACACATCAGAAATTCATTTTCGTTCTGGTTTTTTAAATTGTTACAAAAAGTTTTTTGTTCTCGTTTTTTAAATTGTTTTTTAAATTTTTTTTTCTTCAAATTAAGGTTCAATTGTTGTTAAAAATATTTTTAACATGTTATTCTATTTGTGTGTAAGATATTATAATAATAAAACATCACAAAGCATTAAAATTTGAAGTTTGTTTAAAAAAATTCAACTGCTCCGTTTTTCGTGCCGGTGAGTGTATTTTTCAATTTCAAACTAATCCGTCAATCTTAAAGAGAAAAAACATGTCTACTTACCAATATATTGAAAATAATGCTGACTATCGAAATTCCGGATATTGACGCCCAATAAGGAATTCCAATAATAGTGTTAAGAGCAACACAAGGAGTGAAAACTGTCACCCCTTGATTGAGTAGCGCCCTTACAATGTAAGTTCCGGATGCCAGCTGTTTTACGAATTGGGATTTAAACCGGAGGTCCAAATATTGGTAAACAGAAGTTATTCCAAGGCTGAAATACACCGGCACGAATATGAAACAAACTATCGGATAAGCCAGCACCATACCGTAAAGGGTTTCCCACATTGTGGCTCCTCTGTAGAATAGTTCGGAAGGATAACCTTAGGGAACAACAAGTTTTTAGTTATATTATACCCTCAGCATTGTTTGAAACATAATTTTACAGGTCGATACATATATACGTTGTTTCCAAATAGTTTTCACACTTTTGTGATGCCGCAGAAAGGTACTGGGCCAATGACCTACTTCTACATTTCTAATAAATTAAATGAGCATGGAATATCAAATTGGTATTTACCTAAAAACGACCGGACTCCTAATGTCCCTCGAGCTATACTTAACATCATGGCGGCCATGGAAACTTTGCCTGCTGCAAATACATAATCTGCCTTTGTTGTTACTTTTGGACCGAAGCACTTTGAGTAGAGTGCCACAAACGTACTGGCTATGACGAAAATAATGAACACCAGGTAGTCCCATACCAAACTTTTGGCGTCTTTCGACATTTTTAATGATTTTTATATAGTTTTGGTGATCTGAAACAAACAAATTGAAGTAAACGATATTGTTTGAAAATATTGAATTTGAAATAACACTTTGGCAATAAAAAATTGTGAATGGAACTTGGCAAAGTGGAAGTTGGGGAGTGGTTGAGGATTAACAAGGAAAAATCCTGGCAAAAGGTACCGGAAAAATATAAAAATTGGTAATCATTGTGAAAGTACAACGTTTTGTGATCTCAGATAAAAAAATAATAAGATTTTTAAGATATTCATCAATTGTTCCCTTCAACAATGAACAAGACAGAGATTTTACAGACAATATAGACGATACAGGAAACAGATGATATTTTTACTAATTTCTATGTTCAATAGCCTCACATAAGGTTCTGAGTCACCTATGCTATTGCGTGTCTTCGCGCTTTGTAAATTAAGCAATTTGTGCCCAAAGTAACCCAACTTGGTCGTCTGTCTTTGGTCATCCTAATTTAGAAAGCTTTCCGCTTCATGCCAATTTCAAAGTTTCAAGTATTAAAAAGGTGACCAAAATCAAAAATCAGTAACATTTCGTTGAAAAGTGAAACAAAAAAGTAAACCAACTCAAATTTGAACTCAAAAAAATTTCGAATATAACAAATATCGCTAAATATTAATTACTAAGCTTAAATTAATTATTCCAATTTATAGAAAACTTTACCAGCTCTCTTACCTTAAATTTAAATATATCTATCTTTAAATGGTACACTATTAATATTAGTAATGAAACTACCGCATTCAACTGAACGCCATTTTGAACGATCAAAGTGTATTTAAATGTTTTAAAGATAATAAGTAAATATTTGAAGTGAACGTATTATTGAAATTTGTATTGATAAGATCCTCGCAAACATAATATATAAAAACGTGCTTTAAGAGATTTCATTAATACCAGACTTATCTAACGGTCCACATGATACTCAACTACATACACTACCCAACTTAAGACTAATAAATTAATGTTAACGATATAAAAACTGAAATTCAGTAGCTTAGAAAGGCAGAGTGGAAAATAAAATTTTGATATGTAGGGCTCACTGCCACTTAGACCAGATTTCCGTAACATTATGTATTAAAATCGCGAAGCTGCTCAAATGTTCTTCTGCTTCTGCTCTTTCCATTGCTGCTATGACCCTCGTGCTAAAGTACTCAAGCAACGGTCTCCCAGTACCTCCCGAGAAACTTGGCTGTCTGTGGAGATGACACCCTAGTAACAATTTAAATTCTATAAGGTTTGTATAAACAGCTACAAGATATGGGCCCATTTTTATACAACTGTTTGGTTGTATAACAGTTCTATTGAAAGTTTATACAACTCTTATATGACTGTTTAATGTACATTTGAACAACTCGTAATCGACTGTTTTATTATCATTTATACAGCTACTATAAAATGATTTAATAGTGTGTCATGTAGTTACATCTTTAAAATGGGATTGAAGCGGCACTATGAAGGTCTCACAAAATGGTTGTATAATGCAATATATTTTTTTATAATTCTGTTATTTTGAGCACCATGGAAACATTTTGTTATCTAGCAGCTTATAAGAGCATTAAATTTTTTAGTGAAGAATATCAGAACCAAATTATATTTCAACTTGAACGTGCATCATATATTCCATTTGTAGACATGGAGACTTATCAAAACGACTTGGGCCGCTTGGGCGGACATCGATAGTAAAAATTATAATTTCATTTGGATGGTTTAATAGCACAAATTTTGATGCGCCGCAAATTTTACTGATAGATTATAGGTATATATTTGGCAAGAAAATGAAGCACTTCAATTCTGTAATAATAATAAAATAAAATAAAATAAAATATCCCAAATAAAATATCCCAAATTACTTTTTTTTTATTATTTCAATAGTTTATCACTTCATATAGATATTCTTCCACAATATAATTCTCTAAATAATGATAAAGTCACATTTTTCAATTTAGTTTCATGCTCCAACTCAATTGCTCATAATGGCGGCGATAGCGGTACAAGAATTGCTTATTTAAACATTGCGATTTATAAAACAACAATTTTATCCCAAGGAAATGTCTTAAACAATATTTTATTGTAAAATGAAACGGTATACGATAACTGTTTTATATCGAAGAGTATTAAGGTACTATACAACTGAAAAGTGTTTTATAATGCAACGCAATTAAATGCTATACAATATTTATTATACAACATCATACAGATTCAATAAGACAAGCTTAACTATTTTATAATGTTGTAGCTGTTAGTTATATAGTATATTATAGAACTCTTATACAAAAGGTATAAAACTCTTATAAAATGATATTTTTGATATTGTATAAACTTGTTTATAAGGTATTATATAATTTTAAAAGAAATGATCGTATAATGCGTTATAGCATATATGGTAAAAGTCACTATAAAATCATTTAATACAACAATTTTCTTTAAGAAACAAAATTATCGCAACAATAGTCTTAATAAAAACAATCAGTCATTGAAACAACGTTATTCGACTGTTATACAACAATTTAGTCCTTTTAGAATTCCATTTTTCAAGTTGGGCAGCTGCACTTCACTATCTCACACACTTTTAATTTCTTCAGCGCAGTAGTGACTCAGTCACTTCCGCTTGGAAACTTGGGTAGGCTTATTGGAATAGCTTTTCTGCTACTCCACGAACCTCTACCTTGGATCCGTCTACACACCGGGTTACCCCAGCTTGCACGGGTACTCGTTACTTGCTGTTTTCCCTACTCGGAATAGGTATTTGAAATTTATTATTGAAGCTTTATCTTGTGGCCATTGCGACAATGGGTTGTCCCGTTAAGTCTTCCGCTTTTAGCTCCTTGATAATCTTTCGATAGTCAGCACTGAGCGTTTGGGTCATATGCTGTTTATTTCGCTGGTGTGGTAGTTCTAATTTATGGCAAAGAGAAATGTTAGCTTTCTGTGTAGTCTTCTGAAGGCGAGTGTTTCATTAAAATGTATGCAGAGATGCGATGCAATGCAAATACTGTTCTTCCTAGCACTATTGACTGAACATTAACTGTCAATCTTCCTTGTATGAATCAATTATCTACAGAATTTAAAGCTTTTTGCATTTTTGTTAGACTATTCCAACAATTTGATATTAACTAACAATAGAAATGTCGCCTGCTAACACAAGACAGTAGAATTCTGTGGTGGAAGGTTCCTACAACTTTTGAATATCCTCTAACTGCCCTGTCTCAATTGGTTGGCACCAGAGTGGATTTTATGTTCCCATCCTCAAGAGAATCTCATTGCATTGGAAATTGAATGGTGCTATTCAATGTGGAGTGATACTATTTTTATAATTGGTTTATAAATTATATATGATTATAAATGTTAATGTTGAGCAGTGTTTTTGGTCTAATGTTTATTCTACATAAATTTCAAACGATATTTTGAAAAAAAGTTTTGTAATTTTTAGCAAATAAAGATAAATCGTTGTGTAATTAATTAAAATAAATTATAAATTTTCCAAAATAATTGTGCGGACGTAACTGGATCAATTTTATTGCGATTTTAATTGGGAAATATCACGTTTTCGAGTGTTGTCCGATAAGGTTTTGCGAGTGTGGTTAAAAAACGTAAATTTGAATAGTATTCATGTATAAATATGTACTATAGGATTAAACAAATTTTATTATCGAAAAATATCGCGAGAGTTCAATAATGAGTAAAAAAACAGTAATTAACATAACTGCTTTTTAAATATAGCTCACTTATGTTTGAAATTATCAACTCCATTATCAGAAGAAATTATTTTTCACAATTTGCCCATTCCTGGATAATATTGGGTTACATTGAATTAATGTTGATAGATCATTTAAAAAATTAATTGTACGTTTAAAATTATCAGCCCCATTATCGGAAGCAATTATTTCCCACAGTTTTACTATTCTTGGATAATATAGGCCATCAGATATTTTTGAATGCATGAAAAATTATAGGAATTATTGGAACCCATTTCATCGTGGCATAATCACTATACTTATACTTATATACAGGGTGCGACTGGAGTAAAGAAGGTGCCTAAGTTGTGAATGACCAGATCAACTTTCTTGATCTATGGGATGATCAGTGAATAATTCCTGGATAGATAGGATGCAAGCTAAAGCTGCAGCTGTATATAATGCAGCATTTCCTAAACGGCTGAACCAATTTTGATCAAGTTTTGGTTAGGCTTGAGTAAGCTCCTGAATGGTTCAGGACACTCTTTGTCCAGGTGGAGCTGCAATCGAACCAAACGCCAACTGTCACTGCGGATAATTCACTCTGTATATAAGTATGTAAGTTATATTTAGCTGTGGTGTAAAATGTAAAATATATTGTATACTATTTAGAAAATTGTTGATAAATTTGATCGAAAAAAATCTATGAGCAAACTACGTGAAAAATAAACAGAAATTGATGTTTAAGTGACGCATTATCAAATGAATTCGTGCGTATTCGTAAATAATTAAAGTCACGTGAACTCCAGAAGCACTAGAGGTTATCGAATCACGTGAAATCTGTTGAGTATGATTATTGTTTAACTCATTTACTTAACTACGGCTTATAGGTCTCCCGTTGTTTATTTTCCGAACAATGTACCTTTTTAATAAAATAAGAATAATTCTTTACTACGTAATTTTTTTATACACAAGTGTAGTTATGTATCTGTAGAGTAGGGAGAGTGAGTGTAGGATCACAGCACTTAGGCCACATGTGACCCATTGTACATCCTCCCGAGGAGTTGTCCTCCTAGGTCATCGTCCATCCTGTCCTTCCCAGGAAGGTGGACAGGAGACAGGAGACATCTCCTTCATATCGGCAGATGTAGGCCAAGACTCACCGAACACACACTCTTTTATTGACGATAACACCGGACACTCTCATAAGACATGCCTGACAGTTTCATCTTCCTGTTCACACATCCTGCATAGAGGTGTGTCCACTAGCCCCATAGTATGGAGGGGTTTCCCTAGTTGACAGTGGCCAGTCAGAACTCCTACTGTTAAACGTAGGTTTTTCCTGGTCATCGCCAAATATTTCTTCGGCGCCAGCTTCCTATGGTCACCCAGGGTGATTCTGGCAAGACTGTATTCTTTGATTTCATCCCATCTCTTAAGGGATTGAGTATGGGTGTAACGTTTGCCTAGCTAAGTTTGCCTAAGTCGTTAGGCCGTAGGTGTCACTGGGTCCCGAAATTTTCAGTCCAGCCGTTTCCCTGGCTAAAGAATCGGCAATGCGATTACCTTTACTCTTGTCGTGCTCTTTAACCCACCTCAGGATAATATTGTTATTTGCCGAGACGTTAGCTAAATCTTGGTTGCACTCTAGTACTAGCCCCGATATAACACGTTGTTTGTTCAAAGCTAATAGGGCTTGTCTACTATCAGTGCAGATTATTATGTTTTTGCCAGAAATTCCTTTTCTGGTTAGTTCTTTTGTACCAACCAGTTCTGTTTAAGCCACGCTGATACTGTTTCCCATTCCCCAGTTAATCCTTAGGCTTAGTGCTCCGAAGTAAACTCCACATCCTGAGCCTTCTTTCATTTTTGAGTATATATGCGTATTGCATTTGCAGCATCTGACTCCGTGTTCTGTTTCATTTGTATTTTGTAGGGCTTATTAAACACAAACCTGGGATAAATTGCATCATTGGCTGCCTGCAAAAGAGGTAGCGCAGTAAGTGCTTTTTGACATAGGCTTAGTCTCAATTAGCCCACTCCTACTTCGGGGTTTACACTAGCCGTGCGCAATGGTACCATGGCCATTGAGGAGCATTTACTAAATTCGATCTTGCACAATTATGCTTTGTATATTTTTTTGTTTCCCTACGTCTTCACGTTTAAGTTCACATAACGAAAATTTTATTAGAAATATGAAAGCTTCGCAACATGTAGGTAGCCAAGCGGTCCAAGCGGATTTTGGTTCACGTACTACTCTATAAGCTTCGTCAGTACTGAACTGGGAGACCGCCGAGACCGGCGAGCGTTGTATCAACAATGGAACGGCACGCGACTACCGAAGCAGAGAGACAATATCAGTCATAGAAGGATAGAAAAGCGAGAGATGGATTTTTATCCGATATTTTAGTGGTAGCAACCGAATTTCAATAAGGAATTGTACGGTCATAAGTAATTTGAGGATTCTGAGATTTTTATATAGTATTCATAAAGCTTCAAATTAGACTTCTTATCAATTAGTTTTTCCATTTAATCCATATTTAATTCTTTACAAGGGCTCAAACTTTGCTTAATATGTGTAATTACCTCATGATTCGTATTTTTTTCAACAAAATTTGGTTAGCATTTCAAAGTTTTTATTCGATGAGAACTCTAAGTTCAACATTAATCTACATGATTTATGTTTTTCTCAATTTTCAATACATCCATTACGTCAAATTTTTTTGCCAAAAATATTTCGATATTTCCTCAAATCGCTGCCGATAGATTCCCCTTAACGCACCCTCCTCACAAGAGGAGTTAGACCAATGATAGCTTATGAACCAGTGGCGTGGTGTACCTCAAAAATCAAAGATTTGTACTGTACTTTACAATGAAATACAAAGTAACACGCTGCCTAAACATGTTGCAATTCCAATTTGCTCAACTTTTCAAATATTTGCAAAAGTATCCACTGGTTATTTAAACAAACTAACAGGTAGTCTTAAGCTACACATATTTTTGAATCATTACGCTAGACTAGTGAATCTTAATATAAATAATCGTCACATGACACCCACATACAGAAAAATACTTAAACAAAAAACGCAGATAAGATGGGTAGAACAATTAATTATAGATTACTGTTTTTTTAACAACAATGTCAGTTAAATATTTATTCAAGAAAATATTAGTCACGACATAGCAGCATGATTTTTATTGTGTTAGGGCTTTCTGTTTGGCAGCTATTTAACAATAATTATGATTATTAAATTAGTTGTTGGTCCTATGATGTCTGTAGAGAAAATTAAGGAGATTCGCATATATTTAGCAACAATATTTGTTGGACCAAACCATTCCTTGGAACTGCAAAAAGGACTGAGGACAAAAATTCGAATCACTGGCTCAGGTACTACTATGATGAGATCGTTTAGTCAACAATGCAGCTAAAAGCACAAAAAGCCGAAATTCCGAGAACTTATATGATATAAGGAGAATAAATCTATTCGACATATTTTACACTGAATTTCTCAGTCTTCCACCTGTCTTTTGCGTCCTGCAAATTGTAAAAGATCCAATCATGCACGTGAATAAATTATCAAAATGCTTTTTAGTTTATGGAGATTTATTTTTTATTTTGTTGGAACATTGTATTTAATTATGTAACCAAAAACTGTATATAACATAATGCGCAGTTTTTAGTCTGGAAATGTACCATTAAACCATCACAATCAGTTAAGACTGTAGTAATAACTATGCATATAAAATGTATGCAATAAAAAAATTTAAGTAAAAGTAAATATACATATCGTTGTGTAATCTAAAGTCATCAAACTTAAAATTTTACTGTAAGTCACATGGTCCATCTTGCACTGAGCGCAGTACGACTGTTTTTAAATGAAGGTAGAATTAAATTTTGGTCATTGTCGATGTGAAAACTGTGAGAGATATCTTGTGGTTCTGCATCGCTGAGTAGCTCAATCTCAAGTTGTACAAACTAACGTAGTAGCCAGAACTCTAAAAAAAGTCTGTAGTTTTCTCTTCTAGGTCACAGCATCTTGAAGAGGCTCCATCTAAAAACCCTATTTGCAGTGTGCCAATTTAACTTTCAGTGCTCCGCTAGCAGACCTATACATGACTTTGACTGTTTTCCTATTTTAGCCCATTACTTTTGCCCAAGTTTAATTAATGTCTTCTTTTCCCGTTTTTGTCCTGGTTACATTTTCGACAATTCTGGATAATCATGCTAGGAGTATCCTGGGACTTGATACTCTCCGTGCAAAAAGCCTGCTCACTTTTTTTGGGACTCACTCAAGATGTCAGTGCTTAAATGGCTGTATGACTATCCGACATTATGATAATCCTCTGCCTTCTATATTTTTTGTCAAACTGCCCCTGAGAAACATCAGTACTCTTAAGATGAATCAGTAGTTTTAAGTTCTTTGGAACAAAATTGCTGGTTGGTTATTTTGAACCAGTTTCAGTTTCCACGTGAAAAAATTCAATATTACCATTTTCCAGATCCCATGCTCTTATTACAAACTCTTTTGTTGCAGTGGAACTTCTGCTGATAGTATTTGAATCTTAATATTTATTTTGAATCCTGAAAAACATGTTATTATTCTTATTATTAGAAATTTGCATGAAACACTATTTTTATTGCATTTTAACTCCTTTTCTGCAAATAGAAATTTATAAATCAAAAGTTCATCCAAAATCGTTATGTTGAAATGACTCCTTGTCCCAACCTAGCCAACTATTAATTGTATAAGCTCACACGAGATCGCCATGCGGTTATGTTGTGGTCTATAAAATTCGTCAGCTCCACGAACTTTGGACTTGAAAACGCCACAAATATATTTTTTGTTGGCATGGTCTGCGAAGGTTATGTGAAATATTTTTAAATTGAGAATAGAACTTGGATTGAATGCCAGAAACTAACTGGTTTATAGTATGGACAACTTTAAATTTGGGTTCACTGGACGTTATCTGCCGATTTATCACCCGATAAAGCGAAAAGAAGAGCCTAACCTATCCTCACTCACTAATATGTGGCGCAGTCAGTGGAATTTGTGCAAAATAAACCATTTTTGAAATAGTTTTGTATAAATTTTCATTGACAATAACATTTTCTTAACGTGTACATTTAAAACTCGTTCTTCAAGATACACTAGCTGCAAAAAGAATCTTATAATATTCAACTCACAGACTAGATACTTGAGATTGGTGAAAATATTTTCAAAATGAATGCTGAAACGAATTTCGACTGTAAATCTAAAGTAGTATTATGAGATTAAGGAAATATGACTATTTATACGCGAACCTACTTAACCTGCTATTTTTATCATCTGAATTTTACAGACAAGAATAATTTATAGTAAACAGCTACCACATCTTGAACTGTTTGAGCTGATCTCCGGTTAGGTAGGAGAAAAGTATTTATCAATACTTATCAATATTTATCAATACTTATTAAAAAATAATTATGAAAGTCTGTTGTATTCTGGTTGGGATATTTTAATCAATTTATTGTTCAGAAAAATACCCATGTGGTTGTTGCGACGAACATAAATCTACATACACTGTCAAATTCAGATCATTGTCGCCCGCTTAATTAGAGTTTCTAACACACGAAGCAAATAATAGATTATTAAACATGTCATTCACATCAGTCCAGTATAAACTGATCGGAATCCATCATAGCAGAAAGTGTATCGGATTTATCAATTAATTTTTATGAAAAATATGAAATATTCTGACCTTTAGAAAAAATGTAATAACACAGTGAAGTAAGTCGAACGAAATGTGGGAGATATGGAAGAAAAAAACTTTTCTGAGAAGAAAATTTCGGGTGACGAGAAAATGAAAAAACACTGACAAAAAACAAATGATCTTAGAGTGTGATGTATATGTTACCGTTAAAGACCGAAATCTGGTGAATGTCGAGATACACCGGTGAATGTAAACATTTTCAACGTTGCTTGACGTATGTCCGAAATATTGTTGAAATTTCATTATTTCTAACTTACACCGGCGATTGTCGACATTCAGGATGCACTCATGGTGTATGTTAAGAAGATTTTTTTTAAATAAAACCAAAAAAATCCATAGGTCTTTATTTATTAAAATAATATGGGAAAAGGACTTGGTAGAACTCGAAACAAACAGTAGAACATAAAAATATAAAATGAAATATAAAAAATAAGAACAATATCTTATTTACTGCAACAACTTAAACTACCGTGGAACTTTGAATTGCACAAAAGCTCCTTGCTTTTACAGCTGCATTTAGTCGTGGAACACTTTTTTTTGCAGTTACAACGTGTATAGTACTGTATAAGTGTATAGCCTTGCCCTCCACTTTTTGAATTAGCAGAAGCTGCTTCTCTTAGCGACATTTCTTTTGTCGAAACTTCGTCCATGGAAAGTAACTTTTCTTTACAAACTACGAACTGATTACGGGTGAAAAGCTGCTTCAAGGTACCATTTTTGTTGGCTTATCTATAAAAGTCTAAATATTCCATTCCAACAACAACCGCCAAGACATTTCGAGGGTCTTTACGACCACGGTCGACATCAGGGACTTGAATTCTTACGGTATCACCAATTTGGGCAGGACGAAACTTTTTTTTTGAGGTTCGCAACATTTTTGTTGCTTGAAGTAGATTCTCTTTTGCAGCCACTTTTTTTAAAGAAATTAGCTCGTGTTGTTCAGTCAGTGCTTGAGATGAAGATGTGTTAGGTGGCGGATCAGTCAGTGCTTGAGATGAAGACGTGTCAGGTTGCGGGTCAGTCAGTGCTTGAGATGAAGACGTGCCAGGCTGCGGATCAGCTCCAATGGTATTTTCATTATCTATGTCCGTTTCAACATAAACTTCTAGCTGTTCTTCGGTCCCAATGTTTGAAATTCGCCCGCGAGGGTTTGATGACGATGTTATACCTCTTTTTGGTTTAACGCCAAACAGGGCTTCATAAGGACTCTGGCTTATTCCTTCGTGATAAGTTGTGTTTTTGGCGAATTTGACAAACGGCAAACCTTCTGACCACTTGTTCGAATCATTGTCTTGCATCCAAGCAGTAAACATATTTTGTATGTCCCGATTGGCTTTTTCAACTGAGCCTTGTGTTTGACTGTGACGTTAAGTGTCCGAGGTTCACCGGACCTCATTTGTGTTTGTCGAGATATACCGGTGAAAGTCCGAATGTATAATGGAATTAAGAAATGTTCGGACCTTCACCAGGGCATTTGACATTTGTCGACATCCACCGGCGAATGTTGACATTCACTACTTCCGGTCTTTCACGGTAACATATATAAAAAATATAACGAAACCGGAATCCTGGAATTATTCAAGACTAAAAGAAAATTTTTGTTGGAGATAGAGAAATTATGGAAAATTTTATACAAATTGAGAAAAAATGAGAAAACATTTATCCAAATTTTGTAAATATTGTTTATAATTTATAATCATCATAGGATGAAAATAAAACAATTTAATTTTTTTTAATTTTCATTATATTTGAACTAATGTTCAATTTAAACTTGTGACGTGCTTCGCTAACACAGTAGCCTTATCAAACGAGTTCAAATATAATGAGAATTGAAGCAAATAAAATTAATTCATTTAATCCTTCAGTATATATCTTTAATATAGGAAGGAGAAAAAAATATTTACATTTAAAGATCGTATCTCACACTAGAGGTTATTGGTAAATAATTTTTTCTGCAACTGCTATGAAAAGTGAGCTTACTTAATTTCAAAACCAAATATTGCTCATACTGTGAGAAATATTATTTCTCACGGCACTTTGTCCACGCCACATACATTTATATGGATAATCAAATAAGATCGACAAAAACTTGGTATGCTACTATTGCTACTGTCATCTTTAAATGTTGTCACAAAACTGTCAGATTGTATTAAGCGTTTTTAAATTGTAAAAGATAGTTTCAATCGTGTTTTGATGAAAAACCCAATTTCTATTGAAAATATTAGTTCAACAAGACATATAATACTTATTTATAGTATAAATGATATGGATACTGACAGATACTCGGCCAGAGATATTGGAAACGGAGTTGGTAGTTTGGTTCCCAAAGATGACGTCACGAAATTTTAAAAGGTAATTTGGTCCCCATGGCTGACAGGTATAAATTCCCTACAAGTAATTTCGTCCCCACAATCAGGTATATGCTTTCGGTTCAAACAAGATATAAAATCAAAACATGAAAATAGTTTCAAGGTTTTAATTTCAACTCTATGGCATGAACATATAAATGATTTTTAGACAAATAAGAATTTCAAAATTTTACACATTTAAATGAAATACATGTTAAAAAATGAGTTCTATCCATTTCAGAGTTTTTGTATTTTTCTATAAGGTTTTCAATAAATTTTTG
>CAJUYH010000966.1:0-54716 GCA_910591685.1 Galerucella tenella | reverse complement strand
CAGTGGCCTCAGTGCCGGAACCATGACTTTAGTTTGGCTAGGTCAAGGCTCGCCTGCACATTCTGTAGTAGCAGTAGCACCTCTACTTGGTGATCGAGCTGACTACAAATGAGCTTAAGCCGTGATTATTGCGATTTATAAGCAAGAGTTGTGAAAAAATGTAGTTTACAATGAAAAGGTGTAAATGTTGTCTGAATAAATTGATAGAATACATTTTTAAAATAAATATTATACCTAATACGTACAAAAATTTAGTTTATTTCTCTGTTTACTGAAATATATACAATGTAGTTATGTTGGTGCAAATTTAGATTACCTACATATTAGGAGTACGTTGACACAGAGGGTCTCTCTCATAAATTACTCGTAGATGATTAAATAAGGTTTGCTCATCTTCGGTTTGTAACATCATTTTATAAACTAACTGGCCACTTTCGTTTAGACAAAAAGTTCTTCGGAATTGAATAATCTTTTTGGGAGCCAAATCGGCATGACCGATAATATGACTTTCAAGTTTAAGGCTACAATCATGAACGGTTCCATTTTCGACTATGGCATATCCAACGCTGTGAGCAGTAACTAAAACGACATTCTTTCCATGTTCATCTATATACAAGTAACCGTTTTGAATGTGTATTGGTAGAAGGGTTTTGGGATGCCAGCTTAATGCATCTAATTTCAGTAGTGGCTGTCCCAAAGACTTAATAGACAGGTTTTCTTTAAAAGGACGCGAATAAATATTTTTGTTGGGATATTCAGTTTTGGCACTCACTGATTTCCACGATCCAACTAACCAACATAGTGGTTTCAAGATGTGGTGCATCTTAACAGGAACGATATTCTGCATCTGCATTTTGACTTTAATTTAGTTTACTACGAAAAAAAGATTTAAAATAGGAGAAAAAAATATATTCTGAGACTTGAAATTGACATAATTTGACACAAATTAACTTGTTTTAAGTTAGTGGCTAAGATTGGATTTAGCAATATACGCATGGAGACTAGATATATGCGGTTAAAATATTCGGCTAAATCTAAGCTGTTGCTTATCATCTGCCAGTTTGCATTAGCTGACAGTTAAAATAGCTGCCTCTACATAGAACATATAGTTGAATACGAGAAAGTGTTGTTCCGTGATTTTGACTTTGAACTTGTCATCTGTATCTGTATCTGTAGAGTAGGGAGGGTGAGTGTGTAGGCTCACAGCACTTAGGCCACATGTGACCCATTGTACATCCTCCCGAGGAGTTGTCCTCCTAGGTCATTGTCCATCCTGTCCTTCTCAGGAAGGTGGACAGGTCATTGGGAGACATCTCCTTTATATCGGCAGGTGTAGGCCAAGACTCACCGAACACACACTCTCTTATTGACGATAACTCCGGACACTCGCATAAGACATGCCTGACAGTTTCATCTTCCTGTTCACACATCCTGCATAGAGATGTGTCTACTAGCCCCATAGTATGGAGGTGTTTACTTAGTTGACAGTGACCAGTCAGAAATCCCACTGTTAAACGTAGGTTTTTCCTGGTCATCGCCAAATATTTCTTCGGCGCCAGCTTCCCAGGGTCGCCCAGGGTGATCCTGGCAAAACTGTATCCTTTGATTACATCCCATCTCTTAAGGGATTGAGCATGGGTGTAACGTTTGGCTAGTTCCGCAATTGTCGAAGTCGTTAGGCCGTAGGTGTCACTGGGTCCTAGAATTTTTAGTCCAGCGGCTTCCCTGGCTAAAGAATCAGCAATGCGATTTCCTTTACTCCTGTCGTGCCCTTTAACCCACCTCAGGATAATGTTGTTATCTGCCGAGACGTCAGCTAAATCTTGGTGGCACTCTAGTACTAGCCTCGATATAACACGTTGTCTGTTCAAGGCTAATAGGGCTTGTCTACTATCAGTGCAGATTATTATGTTTTTGCCAGAAATTCCTCTACTGGTTAGTTCTTTTGTGGCAATTGAGATACCAGCCAGTTCTGTTTGAACCACGCTGGTATTGTTTCCCATTCCCCACTTAATCTTGAGGCTTAGTGCTCTCGAGTAAACTCCACAGCCTGAGCCTTCTTTCATTTTTGAACCATCTGTATATATGCGTATTGCATTTGCAGCATCTGGCTCTGTGTTCTGTTTTATTTGAATTTTGTAGGGTTTGTTAAACAAAAACCTGGGTTCAATTGCATCGTTGGCTGCCTGCAGCAGAGGTAGCGCAGTGAGCGCTTCCTGCCATAGGCTCAACCTCAATTGGCCCATTCCTACTTCGGGGTTTACACCAGCCGTGCGCAATCGTACCATGGCCATTAACGCAACCTCCTTGACTTGTAGGTCCAGAGGGGTCAGACCAGTAATTAGTTCCATTGCTGCGGTTGGTGTTGTTCTCATGGTTCCTGTGATGTTTAAACAAGCCATTCGCTGTATTTGATATAATTTTTGGATGGCCGTTGCTTGTAGAACCTTCGGTCCCCATGCAATTGCTCCATACGTTAACATGGGTCTTATTATTGCAGTGTAGATCCAGGTGACCACACGGGGAGACAGACCCCATGTGCGTCCCACTGTCCTCCGACACTGCTCATATGCCACATATGCTCTTTTTGCTCTGCTGTGTAGATGAGAGTTCCATGTTAGTTTCCTGTCGAGGGTAATACCAAGGTATTTCACCTCTTCCGAAAAGTTTAGTTTGCTTTTGAAGATTTCGGGAGGTTTCAAACCCGATAAACTTCTTTTCCTGGTGAAAAGGACCATCTCAGTCTTTCTGGGATTGATCGACAGTGAGTGTTCCTTACACCATTTTTCAATTAATTTAAGTCCATCCTGCGCTCTATCGCACAGTGTGTTCACAAATTTGCCAGCCTGTAAGATAACTATGTCATCTGCGTATGCAATTGTGTAGAATCCATTGTTGTTGAGGTGATTAATCAGGGTGTCTAGGACTATGTTCCACAGAAGGGGTGATAAGACTCCTCCTTGTGGACATCCCCTCATGACCAGTCCTCTTACTGTGATGTCTTCTACATTGATACTTATTGCTCTACTAGAGAGCATCTTGAGTATCCATTCTCCTACTACCAGAGGTACATTCCTGGAGTTGAGTTGTTGGGTAATTGTTGGAAAGGTTGTTTTATCAAACGCTCCCTCGATATCTATGAATATACCCAGGGTGGTTTTGTTATCCAATGATCTTTCGATTCTGCCAACCACTTGGTGAAGGGCCGAATCAGTGGACCTTCCCGGAGTATATGCATGCTGATTTGGATGAAGTCCTTCCTACCTGGTTTGGGTATAAATACCACTCGTACTTTTCTCCACTTACTGGGAATATACCTCAGAGCTAAAG
Source organism: Galerucella tenella (assembly GCA_910591685.1). NCBI lineage: Eukaryota > Metazoa > Arthropoda > Insecta > Coleoptera > Chrysomelidae > Galerucella > Galerucella tenella. The sequence goes on along the minus strand of CAJUYH010000966.1, from coordinate 51,386 downwards.
AGGCTCTGAAAATTCCAACAAGGTGCGGCATAAGAATATCCATTCCCCATTGAAGTAGGGCTGGTCTTATTCCGTCAGGTCCTGGTGACTTGAAGGGGGAAAAGCCCGATATGGCCCACCTTATCTTGTCCTCATCAATTAGTGCACTAGCAGATTGCCAGTCGTATTGTGAGGGTGTTGTTGATACTTCCGTCCAGTTTGACTTTCCAGGAAAGACAGAACCTGGGAAGTGAGTTTCCATAAGAATCTCAGCGCTCTCTTGAAGGTTGGCGGCCTTGAACTTGTCATGAGTCATGATTGTTCGCTTACATTTTGCATCATATGTTGCTTTCTTTTATTTGGGCTTCAAGCACTTGTGCGTGACGCCTCAGTCGTAACGACTTTTAAGCAAAACGGACACGATTTTTTAGGATCCTCATAACAACTTGTCATGTGCCAATGCCAATGAATTTCCTGTGTTGTTAGAAGAACAGTTTTCAATTATAATGTTTTTGATAATACAATTTTGCATATTTAGATATTTTTAGTGGGGTTTAAATCGAAATCGGCACAATCCTAACCCTCAAATAAACGTCAAACCGGTCAAACGTCAAATATTTAATATCCGTGGCTTGAAGCCTTAGAACATAAAGTAGTAAGGAAGGATCCTTACGCCAAGGACAGTTAACCGGGATGGTTATCCAAAATGGCCGCCGTAGAATAGAATATATCAGTGGCGCCGTACCCAATTTTAAATAGGATAAAACTATTTCTATAAAATGGAATTAATATTTTCAATAACTTAAAATTTAGTAGAATAGAAAATATTGTAAGTAACAAGTGTATTATAAAATGATATAAAAGCTAGAAGCTTTCTAAATAATAATGATATGTTGAAAATAAATTTGATATATTTGTTTGTAAACTAAAAAATCAAAATGATACGCCCATAAAATGGTTATCCAAAATGGCCGACTTTGTCTCTTTTATTTATTATGGTAAATGTAGCACACGCTCCTTCCTTACTACTTTATGTTCTAAGCTTGAAGCTCATACTTTTCGGTATGTGCTCAAGGGCTACGTTCATAAACTTACTCGGAGTAAGGATAGTTTACTCCGAAGCGTTCATAAATTTACTCTACCAGTATAGAGTATGCTTATATAAACGTTCATAAACCTACCAGGTGTAAACTCTGCATACTCCGCTTTTTAATGGAGTATAATATATCTTCTGTATGTTCCTTGTGGTATATTATTCATTCTTTTTTTATATTTTCTTGGGAAATTAAACCACAATATTTTTGAATTCTTTATTTCAACGCTACCGAAACGTTGAAATAAAGAATTCAAAAATATTGTGGTTTAATTTCCCAAGAAAATATAAAAAAAGGAGTATAATATACTCTGACAGTTATGACAGTTTGGTATACAGTAGCTCAGTTCAGATTAGTGCCCAGGTTATTTTTATTGATAATATTATTCATATTAATAATATTAATATTATTAATATCCAACTCATCCATAGCTAATTAATTTCTATTTTCGAAATGAAAAATATAACCCCAAATTTATATAGACAACAAAATGACATTTGATTTGTCTCCGGCCGGTGTAGCCTCTGAACGGTTACTCCGAGTAATCAACAAACATTCTTTTCTAATCACGTGATCATACTCTTCTCTACTCACTGGAGTAAGTTTATGAACGTAGCCAAGGGGAAAGGGGAAGGTAAGCCCGGTAATAAACGAACGAAATTCAGTCTATGTTATCGTGTTATGTTATCTATGATTCAGTCACTACGAGCTGCTACCAGCAGCCAAAAGTGAATAATCCATAGGAATAATCGAAAATACCTATTGCAGTCATTTATTGACAGTGACAATTTGACAAATCATGTAATACATTTCCTTGGTCATAATGTAAAGTCATCAAAATTTTCAGAGTGTATATAAAATTGCATATTATATTAAATTTTATTCGTAAATATGCAAACTCCAAAATTGATAGATCCACTATTTACATTGGCGAATAAGAAACACAAGATTGATTTAAATAGATATCAGTCTCAGTCGAAATGTGATAAGCTACATGCAGCACTTGCTCCGATTTCGTGGTTAGAAGGTACTTGGAGATCTATTAAAGGTGTAATGGATCATCCGAAAATTAAAGTACCGTTTTTGTTCGATGAGATTGTATCCTTTACAGCTATGGGGCATCAGCCTCTTTTTTATTACACTTCGGTAGCTACGAATCCTCAAGATAATAATTCACGATTACATTTGGAAGTAGGTCATCTAATGATTAATGATAGCAAAGATGTAGGATTATTGGCAGTTCATAGATTTGGATGCACTACCATAGAGCAAGGAACACTAAAACATGATAATGCTATTGAATTGAATTCTTGCGAGATCGGGTCATCTAAATTTATTAAAAAGCCATTATACGGATCGTACAGACAATATGCATTAAATAGACACGGACAATTAACTTATAAACTGGCGTTGGCTAGTAATCCTGGAAAACTGATTGATCATATTTGGTGTACTTATGAAAAACAGGGCGATTGTAACTAACACATAATATTGACTTTTGCAACATGTGACTAATATAATTTTTAAGCATAATTATTCTTTTTATTATCAAAAAGTAATAAATGAACAGGTTCAAATAATTTGAATGCGGGATGGCATATCCCCGACAGTTGACAATACCCCTGAGGAAAACCAATATTTCAAAGAATAAATTTACAGATACAGCAACATAAACATAAACCAAATATCATAGAGTATAGAGTCACAGTATATAAACCAACCAGTAGTGTATCTCTCATAAATTGCCAGAGCTTTTGATAACCTTGAACGGATCGTTTTACGATTCATTTTACCATAGTCGTAGGTGCATAAGTTTTAAAATGACTTGAACGTGTTAAATGTTTTTTCTTAAATATTGTAGAACAGTACACTGATGAGTTAATAAAACAATAGTCTTATACAAAATATTTATTGGTTTTTCCATATTACAATTTTCATTTGATTATGATTTTTGAAATTTTTATTGACAAAACAAACTCTGCTGTTTGACTAGTATTTAAAAGTGATTCTACAATATTATATTCCGTAGCAACTTTCTCAAAATTCATTTGGAATAATGTTTCTAATAATGAGATGTATTGTACAAAATTTTCATGCGGCATATTCAAGTTTCCAAAAGTATACTTATTCGTATTTTCATAAGCTCTAAGGTAACTGTATAAAGACGAATCGTCTAAATTCTGATTCGCTTGTGAATACGTCTCACATACGCTGCATGTATGGAATTGGAATAGCCTTTTTTAAAAGGAGTCTTCTTTGATGATGTTGCATAATCATATCTGGTTCAAAATGAGCACCACATAAACGATGACTACTATTGTATAGAGTTTCTATTTTTGGTATCAAGTTAGGCCTATCGCATGCTTCGAGCCAAACTTTAGCTCTGAAACAAAAACAACAAATTAAATCAATGCATGGAACTAAGGCTCATAAATGTAATATGAAGATCAAATAATAAAGTATTATACATTTCGTATGAAAATACAAACAGTTTCTCACCTTTCTGAATCCTTTGGAAAACGGTAAAAATCACAATTATAATATTTATTGTTACATCCACGAACTACACACACTACCCGATTTCTTCTTTTTAATGGTATCCATTGCAAAAAAATGCTTATAAACTATTAAAATAATACCGAAAAGCCGTAAAAATATAAGCTGTAATAAATAATTTTATTCGCAAATTCACCACTTGCACTTTGGTTGGATCGCAGCACAGCACTGGCCGCCGGATGATATAGTCATCCGAACGACGTTGTAGGTCACAGGGAGCTCGGCAGAGTGACGCCACGAGATAACATACTGGTTGGTTTTGGGTTTATATACTGTGATAGAGTACTAAGTAATATAGGCGACGACGACACAGCGAATGTCGACAGAATGTCAGCGAACAGACGGAATGAGAAAGGGTAAAGCTGCATTTACATTCACTTCGAAGTCCAAGCCCAGTTTGACATTTGATAATTTATCATTTTCATTGAAGAAATTTATAGGTTATGTCCGTGGTTTATATTTGTCCAGTAATTAAAATTTGTATGTTATTTACCTACCTGTGTAATTAAACGAAATGGACACTAATAAGAAAATAGTGCTTCTTGGAAGTTCTGCTGTGATTTTGGCATTAAACAAATAATGACATGACCTGATGACCTGCAGCTTAACCTCAAAATTAGACATTTCTTAAATTTTTATTTGCCATCAGCAAACTGTTTGTCCCACTTCGAAGTGCACTTTGAAGTCAGCTTCGAATTTTTTCCAATGTAAATGATACTGTGCTGCCCCAATATGACAAACGTACACGCCAATTTCAAAACAAATTTGACTTGGAATTGAATGTAAATGCAGCTTTATCCCATAGACAATAGTAGTTTGTGCAACTAGTGTGGATATGATGGCCATATCGCACGAGGACGAAGTTTGAGCACGACGCCGTAGGCGGAGTGCTCAATCGTTCGAGTGCGATATGGACAATCCACACGAGTCGAACAGTATATTTTTTCTACGACCCATTCAAGAAAAAATCTAGAAAATAAACATTTGAATAAACTGTAAAATATAACTTGAAATTAAAAATTTTCAACAATTTTATTCATAATCGTACCAATTCAATTTTATGTCTTCACTAATTTTTTGTGATAAACGTACAGTTTTTAAATGTAAAATTTGTATAATGTTACGGTTTCTTTTTTTAAATATGCGATGCTGTTATAAATAGATGTTGCCAGTCGGACTCCCGCAAAAAGGGTACCGTACCTTTATTTATAATAATGAATATTCTGCTAAATATTTCAAGCGTCTGCCTGTTGTAATTATCAATATTGAGCAGAATAATTATTTAAAAATAAAATTAACAATTGAATTTATTGAAAGTATATCTCAGAAGTATCACATACTTTCATAAAAACTGACCTTCATCGGTAGTCCCTTAAATACCCATTTTATTCTGTTTTTAGTATTTGTTATTAATTTATAAGGTTTATTTTATTCAAGTTTATTTTTATAAATAAATATTCTGGATCCAGTGCTTCTGGGAGAGACTTTTTTTGACAAGTTATTTTGACGTTTCTTTAAATTGAAAAAAAGATGAATGACGAGTACTAAACGCCAATGCTGATTGGTGGTTTTCATATACGTTCTAGGATGTATATGAAATCATATACGTTCAGTTAACCGATATGGCCTATATTTCCATTCTCTAAATTGTGCAGGAAATGGATAATATACCTACATGTGGGTGTAGAAAAAATAAATATTTCTCTATGGGAGGCGGATTCTCATGCATCCGATATCCGACTATACGATGATCCGACGAACTTGCTACTTGCTATTGGTCAGAATGATTTGGCGACTTTTTTCATCCGAAAATGTTATTGTTGGATGATTGTTAAAATTATTTCAACTTTTGTCCGATATCGTATGCCTCCTAACCTCACTGCTCGTTTTTTGCATAGAGATAGTACTTATGGTTTTTTGTGTAAAAGGTCGTTTACCATTTCTTTGTTAGTACATACTATGAAAATGAAAGTTCATCAGCTCCAACAACGGAGAAAGCTAAATAATATATTACTTTTAACCGTTTTACTGCTCAGAAGGAGACATATTCAACGAACAAGAAAAAATTGGGTCCGGGATCTTTATAAAAACAGAATTAAGCAAGGGGTCTATTACAATTTGTTAAAGGAGATGAGATTATCGGATCCAGACAAATATTTCAATTATCTCCGAATGTCCAGTGAAACTTTCAACAATTTATTAGCTATTGTTAGTCCCAGACTGACTAAGATATATTGTGTAAGAGAACCAATTTCCACAGGCGAGAGGCTCGCCCTCACATTGAGGTCAGTTTGGCTTTCTGCAATAAAATGTTTACCAGTCATTCATCACAAACTATATTTTGATTTGATGAAAATCAAACTGCAGGAAAGCTAACTTCAATATCAACTGTAAAATGTCATTTCAGCCAATAAAAAACGAATGTTCGCAGCCAATAGGGAAACTTTCGGATCGTCGTAGTTTCGGATATCGGATGTATGAGAAATGTCAGCATTTGAATTATTTAACCAATCACAAATCCATAACTTCAACCAATAGAATAATTTTCGTACTATCGTATCGTCGGATATCGGATGCATGAGAATCCGCCTTAGGCTGGCGTTACATGCATCCGTTATCCGATGATCCGAAATGAACCCTATTGGTCAGAAAATTCAAACGTCATTTCACTTCCTATGGTTTTCAACTTTCATACGATATCGTACAGAGTTATAGTATATTAAGTATCAAGAACGGTAAGGGTTGTTTACCGCTCAACAGCAATTTTGCTGGAGACCGGTATTACCCTTAACGTTCGAAATGCTTATACCATTTTTTGCGCGATCGTATTGAAATATTCGTATTTCGAATAAAATAATTTTTGTACAACTGTCATTAAAAGTGACACTTTTAATGATAGCAAACAATGTTAAAAACGATTGTTTACATAGCAGCGTGTTAAAAATACTTTTAACACTAGTGTTAAAAGTATTTTTAACACTGAAATTCAAATGACAGCGTCTTTTCTCATTTGTTAGTAATCATAACGTTGGCAACGTCTCCCATTCACAACAATCTTTTGATTATTTGAATACTAAAATGCATTTTGAATCTATTGTCATTGCAAATTCGCTCGTTTCATTATCAAAATAGGGAAGTTGTACAAAAAACATTGTATGGTATTTGTGTTAAAAGTGATTTTATTTTGTTCGTGAAATTGTTCAATTCGCTCCGCTCATTTCACAAACGTTTTCACTCACAAAATAAAACCTCACTTTTAACACTCATATCATAAATAACTATTAAATTTCTTCGAAATGGAGGAAATGTCAAAAGTGACATTTATACTTCTCGATCAGTTTAAAATATAATTTGCATTTTGGTGAAATTGTTTTCATGCTATTTATTACTTTTTATATTGTTCTGTTCGATTCTGTTCATTAAAAAATATCAATCTGCTTATTTTTTTTGTTTCTTTTGTGTAATGAATGAAGTAATATATTATTTAGGACCACTTAACTGTATGTAGGGCTGAGACGTAAATTACTTACCGACGTCTGAACGGTAAGTTAATCACTTACCGACGTGTTAGACTTAATAAACACAACCTACCGACCTGACAACCGATGCTGTAAATAAACAAAATAGATCGATCGCGCAAAATAGTTATTTTCCTAACTAGTGCGGAAAGTAATACTTTCCCGCACGCGACTGCAGTTGACCCGAACGACGCGGAGTTCGGGCAAGCGGTCAAGGGCGGGAAAGACACTTTACGCATGAGTTAGGAACATTATTTTTTCTACGACCGTATATACAAAAAAGTATACCAACCCATTTTTCGAAAGTTATTTTATTTCAATATACACATACAAAACTTTAACCAAAAACTATTAATTATTATAAAAATTAATATTAAAAACACAATTTGTTGCATTCTGTAAATTACTTAAAGTTACCGGTCCAGTGGAATTATTTGGTGTTAACTGGTAAGTAGATGGCGTCGATGAGGATGGCATCGGTTGCAGGTCACATAAAGATGACGATGAAGGTGACGGCAACGGTTTTAAGTCATTTGTAGATGAAAGAATTTTATTTGATATATTTTTCTTATATCAAACCCGGGTGGTTTGATAGTTGTTTTATGACACTACTTTAAAGAATGTACAGGGTTATATCAAAATATCTTCATTATTTTATATTTTCAAAAAATTTAAAATGTAACAAAAAGCTAGTTAAAAGATGTAGATTTTATTTGATGGACTATTTATTCAGCTGTTGTAACTTCCGAAGTAAAGACTATCTAATGAGGTCAAAATTTGCATAATTTTACTTTCCCGCACTAGTGCGGGAAAGTGACACTTTCAAAACTAAAATGCGTGCGGGTAAGTGGGTTAAAACGCACGGTCGTAGAAAAAAATATTTTCTATTTCATCCGATATCGGATAAATCTCAACCTATTTTTTTTTTACATTTTATCTGTGTATAGTTACCGACTCTAGAAAATTATGAATTTACAGCAGTATATCTCATACCAAAGGCAAAGAAATCGTAAAATGTAGTTTGTAGGTTAATGGTTATTTAGAATTCAGTAAATTCTAGGCTAGATTTCGGATACGACAATCGGATTGATGTAAATCAAGAAAAACACTCATAAGAAATTTTAAGTACTTTTGGACATCGTGTCGTCGGATAACGGATGCATGTAGCGCCAGCCTTAATCCGTCAAGAAACGTCAGTCAACGTGACAGGAACTACAATACACACGTAGCCTCTGGCTACGTTCATAAACTTACTCCAGTGAGTAGAGAAGAGTATGATCACGTGATTAGAAAAGAATGTTTGTTGATTACTCGGAGTAACCGTTCAGAGGCTACACCGGCCGGAGGCAAATCAAATGTCATTGTGTTGTACAAGTTGGCAGAAGCAAACGTGAGCGTGGGCGTGTTCATGTCGCTGTAGTTGTATTTTTGTAGTAACAATTCGATATTTTGAATCGATAACCAGATATCGATACCATAAATGTCAACTGTTAAGAGATATATAAACAAAGTCAAACTTGCTAAAAATGTAACTCTAAATATTGATAAAATAGTATATTACGTAACGTGTGTGGTAATAAGGAGCATTTTACGCACGAATGGAAAAGTTACGCACGAAGCCGCGTAGCGGCGAGTGCGTAATTCCGTGAGTGATTACTTGAAATTAAAAATGTTCAACAATTTCATTCATAATCGTACCAATTCAATTTTATGTCTTCACTAATTTTTTGTGATAAACGTACAGTTTTTAAATGTACAATTTGTATACTGTTACGGTTTCTTTTTTTAAATATGCGATGCTGTTATAAATAGATGTTGCCAGTCGGACTCCCGCAAAAAGGGTACCGTACCTTTATTTATAATAATGAATATTCTGCTAAATATTTCAAGCGTCTGCCTGTTGTAGTTATCAATATTGAGCAGAATAACTATTTAAAAATAAAATTAACAATTGAAAAAAAAATTCTTCACCCGGAATCGAATTCGGGTCTACCCTCATGAGAGTCCGGTATGTTAACCACTCGGCTACCGAGATTTATTAAAAGTACATCTCAGAAGTATTAAATACCTTCATAAAAACTGACCTTCATCGGTAGTCCCTTAAATACCCATTTTATTCTGTTTTTAGTATTTGTTATTAATTTATAAGGTTTATTTTATTCAAGTTTATTTTTATAAATAAATATTCTGGATCCAGTGCTTCTAGGAGATACTTTTTTTGACAAGTTATTTTGACGTTTCTTTAAATTGAAAAAAAAGATGAATGACGAGTACTAAACGCGAATGCTGATTGGTGGTTTTCATATACGGTACGTTCTAGGATGTATATGAAATCATATACGTTCAGTTAACCGATATGGCCTACATTTCCATTCTCTAAACTGTGCAGGAAATGGATAATATACATGTGGGTGTAGAAAAAAGAACTAACGTTTAATCATTATTAATATATTGTTGATAATCGAGAGTCCATTTTTCAATTATAATCAATACATATACATAGCCCTTTGGGCTTTTCATAGTTAAACGTGGCCATATCTAATGTTTTCAAAAGTAAATTTTGAATAAAATGGAGACGTCTATTGACAGTTGCTAAGATGTTGCTAGGGAAGCCGTGCGATTTACTTTACAGCTGTGCGTTTTTTTTACAGTGCGTAATAGACGTCATTACATTGATACCGACTGTGTGTTATTGACTGATTACAGGGGGGGTCGTAGGTAAAAAATTATATTGGACCAAAACTAAAACCACCGTTTGCCCTAAATGTCTATATTTTCAAATTACATGACTGTATTAATGTCACGAAAAAGAAGGGTCAAGTTTCTATGGGTAGCAACAAAATATGCACTGGTTATAGTCCAGTGTTGCCGATGCAAAAATGAAAATTACCCGAACTTACTATTCAAATTATCAGAATTTGTCAAAATTACCAAAAGGACACATTGGTTATCTAAATAAAGTCTTCGACCCCAGTCAATATGGAAAATCCCCCAAAACAATAGCCATTTTATATATATCCCTTCTACAAAATATTCGAAAAACTATTGGATCCAAATTAGTGAAATTATCTAAAAATCGGATAATCATCCTCGCATTGAAAACACTGATTCAGAATGAATAAAATGATTTATGTTGATGAAATCACTCGGTCATATTATTTCGATTATATTTAACAATTACTAATGGACAATCGTTAACATTGACTCTTGATTGGCTGCTTGTGATGACCTTTTTTTATTTCACATATTTTCCGGGGCTCATGTTTGGTTCTGACAACTGTATATAAATTTGGGGTTATATTTTTCATTTCGAAAATAGAAATTAATTAACCATGGATGAGTTGAATATTAACAATATTAATATTAATTATCAATAAAAATAAACTGGGCACTAATCTGAACTGAGCTGGTCATAACTGTCAGAGTATATTATACTCCATGAAAAAGCGGAGTTCACTCCGGGTAGGTTTCTGAACGTTTATAAAAGCATACTCTATACTGGTAGAGTAAATTTATGAACGCTTCGGAGTAAACTATCCTTACTCCGAGTAAGTTTATGAACGTAGCCAGACATAACCAATTTGACATTTGAAATAAATACAAGTGATTATGTAATTTATTTATAGATTAGGTAACTTATTATATCATTCATCAATATTATCTATTATCTATTATCTCTGATTCATCATACCCACACCATAGAGAGAAATATAATATAATGACCCACACCTAATCAAGAGAAGGTTTGTGATTGTTTGTTGTAACGGTGTTTTGATTACTTGCATAATATTGGCAAGTGGCAAGTTTGTTGTTTGTCCAATTGTGTTACACCTCCGGTAAGGATTAACACCATTTAAAATAAATATTGAATTTTAAAAACGTTTTCATAAAGTATTACTTGAAGGAATCTAAAAGTTGAAGAATTGATAATGGCAAACATAAATTTAGAAAAAATCAACAATGTGATTATTGACACTGGAAATATATTGTGCATTAATGATATTACGAAAAAACCCAATCAGAATACATCAGAAGAGGTTAGTTCTAGATAACGTGACTTATTTCTAAACTATTTTATTAGTTTATTATGGAATAGGCTTGTAGATATAGAAATAGTCTGGTCAATATTGAATAACTATATAAATTGTAATTTTTACAGCTTGTGGATGCAATCAATATTACACTGAAGGAATTTCAAGGAAATGGTCATCAAAAATCCCAGTCAGATCAACCCGTTGTAGTTAGTAGGAAAAATAGCAACCTCAAAATAAGTGAACACGAACTTTCAGATTTAAAAATAGGATTCAAAGTTTTTTTGAATTCTGATACTCAAGCACTACTTTCTGATGCTATTGTAAAAGGTAAGTAACTGTTTAAACAACCATTCATAAGAATAAGCTTAAAACTACCTGCTCACTGATTATTTGTTTCAGAACCCTTTATTTCTAGTAAGTACTTGCAATAATAATACATTAACAGCTTTTGTCTTTCTAATATAATATATTCGAAAATTGTTTTGGTATGTAGTACATACTGATTATATCTAGATAACAATGTAATTGAGATTTTATATTTTAAACAATGAGCATGATACAGCATATTGTTTTATTTTGTATCAATTCAAAGTTATATAAAGTTGACACTTTAATCCAGATAACAACTTTTTAATGCTATGATAATCAGCTAATGTTCCACTTATTATTTCCTACATTTGATAAGGTAGAAGGTACTTACTGATTTAAATCTCAGTTAGCAAAGATTTTTTATAATAGCAAATGTACTTAATTGTGACTAAGTATGTATTTACCCAACTTTTTTTTTGGTTCTAGCTTTGTCCCTTTTAAAAGTAGATGCTATAAATGATGCAATCGTTACCTTCAAACAAAAAACAACAGAGGATAAAAAAGACAATCTACAGAAAATACAAGTGGCATGGGAAGCCTTGGAAGATTTAGTAAAGAAAGGACATATTAAACAAATTGGAATTGCTGATGTGGAAGAGAGTACATTCAGAGCTCTTCATGAATGGGCTAAAGTTAAACCCAGTATTATACAAATAAATTTAGCCACTTGTTGTGTAGTACCACCAACTCTACAAACTTTTTGTAAAGAAAATGATATTAAATTATTGACACATAGTGATGCTGCAGGTAAGTTTATGAATACTTTGCTATAATTCAGTACTCAGTAGTAATACAATATCTGTCAAACAGTACAAAAAAATTAAAATACACACTCAAAAGCATTGCCTTTTAACAGAAATTTTTACTTTTTTCTCTTATTTTTTGGGAATCAAACCACAATGTTTTTTATTTTTTATTTCGACGTTTCGGTAGCGTTCCAGCTACCATTGTCAAGATTAACTAGTATTAAAATAATTTTTGGTTCCTATCTGATACAACGAAAAAAATATCACAACTAGACAATCAATAATATTTTGAAGTTTGAGACTACAAAACTTTGTTGTCAAATTTTATTAAGGTCCATTCATAGTAGATCACATCTCTGGTAAAATGTGAAATAAAATATTTTATTTTATGACATTCTAACAATATGATAGTCTACTAGAAATGGAATCCAGGAACGGTTTTTATTGGGATAGCACTTTTTTTTTATTCTTTCCGCTTATTTTGGAAATGTTAATAAAACGCGTTTGTTGTTACTTTTTTGTGTATGATTATTTTTGTTTTCAAAATATGTATAACTCAGTTTGGTGATGTTGTGTATTGAAGTGTGTATCGATTAACAACTATTCCAATGATAAATCATAAGAAAACCTGGATAAAAACTTTTGATGCTATCCTGATAATGCAGGTAATTGATTATCGGAAATTTCTCTTTCTTACATTGGTAATCAAATTTGACTACATTCGGCTGAAATACTAGCTACATATTTATCTGCATTTAGTTGTGTTGAATCACTTTCTTTGAGTTTTCGTCTTTTATTATTGGGCTCTTTCAACATTATTTTTGTCGAATCCCATTGAATTTTATGCCCCTCTTCCCAAGCATGTTTGCAAATATCAGACTCAACGAACTCACTATCTTTGATATATTTTTTATGTTCACTTATTCGGACTTTCAATGGTCTAGAAGTTTCACCTAAATAGAATTTGTTGCATTCACAAGATATCTGATATATGCAATTTTTTGAGGATTGTTCTTCATTTTTTGGTTTTGTTTTTGTTAGTATAGATCTCAAAGTATTGGTATTGTTAGATTTGAAGCTAGTTCGAATATTGAATTGATTACCACAGGAACTTACAGAAGATAAAAATTTTTACAATTGAAAAATAAATTCATCCCATATAAAAATGTTTGGTATGTCCATGGTATAAAAATAGTTTAAACCCAATGGTAGAAAGACATTTTTTCTAGCAAGAAATTATTGTTATTTAATATCCAATTTGCTATGCTGATACTACAAAACCTTTACCACATTTATATTGATTGCTTAATTTTGTGTAAGGCTTCTTGGGTGTCATTGTATTTGATGAAAAAAGATTACAGAATAAAAATATAAGATGTTTCACTCGTTCGAATTTATCGCATAATGTACCGATGCCGCTGGTGACTTGGATGGTACATTACGTCGCTACGTCCTTACTTGCATTTAATTTGGCATATTATACGGGACGTCGCCCGTCAAGCGCTGTTATTTTAGAACGGTGTTTATTGGTTGTTCGTGTTTTATATTTATGATGTATAGATTTTTAAAATTTATTAAATAATTGTTGAAATGAGCAAAAAGTCATATTAATATTTTTCTCCTTAATAGCATAGCTTAAACACTAAATATTTTGTAATATTTGCTAATACAAAATTACGGATTTATTTTTATGATAAGGATATTATATAAACAAGTACATTAAGCAAGAAAACACAAAAATTCAATTCTATAGCTAATCAAAGTGGAATTGGTCAGTTCCTTTTGAACGAATTTACTAAATTTTCTTTTCATCATCCATGTAATCAATTTCCTTTCAAATATTATACAAGTCTCTATACCAGAGACCGTATATATTTTACTCTCAAATGTATATTGAAAGATTTGAGAGACAATAGATAAAATTTAACACATAAACCAAACTCCCAACTTAGTATTTTACAACATTTATAAAAATTTTTAATAACGGTATCCTGCAGCTGCTTCTCTTTTTACTGTTTTAACCTTGTCCGAATATTTTTCGAAATAATTAACATTTAAAAATAAACCTTTGTGATAAAGAATCCTATTAATTTAAATATATATTTCTCTAATTACCCCTGTATAGCTTAAAATAAACTAAGCTTTTCGAACTTCTCTGGTATCTACCGGTCTCGTTATTGACAACAAAAGCGAGTCGTTAACATAATTTATGAGAGCGGCGTCCGTTTGGAACAGCAACTTGAATCAAACCGCCTTGGAGTGAAACATCTTATACTTTTATTCTGTAATATTTGCCGTAGCAAACTCTTTCAAAGAGCCCCTGATCTGCTATTGATTCTTGAGTATAAAGTAGTAAAAAAAAACAATTCAACACTCAATACGTTTATTTTCTATCTAAAGGTATGAAATTTGGTGTCTGATGTTTCCCTTAAAAAATTACGCTCAGGCAGAGATGAGTGGGTTTGAATATGCAAGGCCCCCTTTCGCGCGGGGCCCGTAGCAATTGCTACTTTTGATACGTGGTTACTCCGGCAATGTAAATAAGCATAATTTTTGTTTCAGATATGTTGCCTGCACAGTCTATAGAAAACATATTTGGCAAACCTTTATTGCTACAATGGGCATTAAGATTTTTAATACACGTAAAATGTAGGGGTGTACTTACAACAAAAGGATATTTATTAAATTTTATTAAACAATAGTATTTTCATAGTGAATAATAACATAATTAAGTATATATTTGTTAAAGGTTTTTATTGTGATAATTGTTGAATTTTTTTAATCTAAACTTAATTTTAAAATTGATAAAAAACATTTTCACATTCACCCAAAGGTTTTGATCAGTAATTGAATTGAAAAATTGTAAATTCTCAGAGGGTAGAATTGGGCCAAGACTGGATGGTATATTCGAATCCTAATCAAAACCTATACGTAAATGTGTTAAACCTACTTATATAAAAATACTTATATTTATATTGAGTATAGAAGTTACATAAATTTTTATTAGTTTAACGACAAGTCAAAATTTTGTTTTGTGGGTGCATTTAAAAATATATTCCATTATTCCACATCGACAAATATTTACTTGAAAATATTTTTATTAATAAAGTTATTAAATTTAAGAATATGTTTAATTAAAATTTCTATTTCTGCTCAGATGTTGGTTTTATCGCCAGCTCCACCTCAGTCAGTTGTATTATTTGGGAGTGAGATTAGGCAAATTATAATCATTAAGTATCAACATCAATGGGAATTCCTTTAGGAGTAGGATAATATCTATTTGATGCCATATGGACTTTAAAATATTCTGGACCAAATTCCTCGTACATTTGTTTCGTCAACAAAAATTTTGAGTAATCACCTCTCTTAGCAAATTCCTTGGCACCATGCCAAGCAGTCAAACTACAATTTTCCACGATATTAACATTAACTTCTGACTTAAAGGGTCGTATAGAAATCAGATCGGTTAAAAGACGTTCTTTTAAGCCTTTTAGAGAGGCTAAACCACCCGTAACAAAAACGTTGGCTGCTAATTTCAATTGATCTTCCCCGCTGAATAATGAAAGTACATAACCGATAATTTCTGAGAGGCCAGCTTCTCCCGAACCTGACATGTATGGTTTAAATAGGAGTTCCGGGGCTCTAAATCGTTCAATGCCAACGTGGAGTTGATGCATTTCTCCTACATTTACACCTTCTTCAAATTGGGATGGTTCATGTGTTCTTATTATATCTTCTAGTTCCAGTAGCTTTTCGTTTTCTGCCTCGCTGTCAGAATCACCTCCTTAAAAATTATATCAGAATAAATAAGAAGTTGACAATAAGGTTTTTCACTGACCATCTTTACTAATAGTTTTATAAATGTCCCAATCTTCATCTCTTAATCCGAAATCATCATTTCCTTTCTCTTTTCTGGCCAATTGAGATATAATTCTCATTCGCTCTTGCCCCGCTGCTGTTCTTCTTTTAAAAATATCCTGCTTACGTTGTTTACGTGTTAGTTTTTTGGTAACAATATCTTGTTTCTACAAAAAAAATAGACCTTAGATATTGTTTATTATTACTAGGGATTAAAAACTTACCATTTTTTTGACGTTATCCAAGAAGGAATGCAATGCACTATCATTTTCAAATACCATTTTTGAATTTTTGGCTTGTTTGACAGGTGGCTCTTCAACTTCATCAACACTATTTGAAGCTAGTATTTTTTGTTTTGTTTTCTCTATTCTTGCATTTAGGTTTGCAACGGCTTTTTGCAAGTCTTGTACACTTTTTAATTCATATTCTGACAGCATATGCTCCACTTCTTCTTTTTCAGCACCAAAATCTATGATTTCTTGAACTTCTAGAAATTGTTTTAATTTTTCTTGATCTTCAGCAAGTCGTTCTTCTCGCTTTCTTGCATTTATTTCTGTTAATCGTCTGGCCAATTCTCGTTTTCGTTCTTTCTGTTGTTCTACTAAAAGTTTAAAATGTTTATAGAGGAAGTTGTTGACTTTAAGCCAAATGTCACAATGCTGGAAAATATATAACAGTTCATCATACCTAGTAGGATAAACTATTCTTTAAATGCATTTATATGTGAAAAAAAAACTTACATGTTAAGGCATTAGTGCTAATAATACTGTATGGAAGTTGAATTCTTTTAATATTTTCTTCATAATATTCAGTGTTTGTCCATTTGTCTAATTCTTCCTTATAGTCAGGTGTTACAGCACAAATCGAATGAAATAATTCTTCCGCCCTGCTTAAAGTAATGGCTGTAGCATGAGCAGGATACTTCAATTGTAATATTCTATGTAAAAATGTTACTACATTCCAACCACCTATGTTTAATCTCCTTGTGTTATCAAAAACTGTTTTATTGTTAATAATGGGAATTACATGACATGTTTGGTATCCCAAATTTACTATCAAGGCATTTTCCAGAGGATCAGCTTGAGAATAATGGTAGGAGAAAAGTGAATCTACACCATATGATACACCAGGAATTTCATAGCATTCAAACAATAACTCAGACATTACTGAAAAACAAAGACATGTTATTACTTTTTTTAGATTAAATATTATTTATAGGCAACTCGGCATTTTAATAGACACTACCAAACAACATACACAAGTCCCAGTAGGGATTTATAGTAATGTATGTTATATATCCTATTACTTACATTGACGTGAGCTGTTTGGATTCAAAAATGCTTCTGTTAAAATTAGAGGGTGATTAACAGAGTTTTCTGTATCAATACCAAGATGTGTGAATGTGTAATCAAACAAATGTTCTTGAGCTTCAAAATGAGTTACAACATTTCGATCGAATTGAGTTTTTAACTGGAACCTTACAGCTTCAATATTAATAATATCATTTCCAATTTGTAGTGGAGGGGTTTGAGAGCTTTCAATAGTGTCCTTTTTTAGCCTCTCTTTACGTGGTTTCGCAATTAAATTTTTAAATTGTAGCAAAGGTGCTTCATTAACTGACCATCCTGCCCTACAAAAGTATGATCCTGAAAATTGCACATTGTCATATTATTTGCATTGTTACAAGAAATGCAAAATTTACCATTATCGATTACAATTGGTACAGCATTTTCTCTTATTGCTACTGGATAATTATGGATTATATCAGGTACGCATTTTAAATCTTTGAATTCCATTAATTCCATTTTGTTTTATATTCAGAATTCACTATTTACTACAACTCGGCGACTAACAACATAACAATATTTTTATTTTTGAAATTCCGAAAGTATATTCTCGAATTATCAATTCTACTTCTTTTTTCATAATCAGATCAGAGTGGCATGCCTAGCCTTGGTCTTCGTAGCCACAAATTACTCACTCCTTATTAGTCTATGATCGTAGCCCCGTTAGTTGTAAAAAACTGCGGGCTTGGCGCTGAAGTCTCGAATTATGATATTAGTTTCTCATCTACCTTTTCTTCACCTGTCATTTTGCCTGTGGTTTGGATTTCCCGCTCAAACATGGCAGTGCATGGCATTAGCATCAGCAGTAATTTCATTCTCCATAAATTGAAAAAATAATAGACTGAAGTTTGATTAAATAAATACTGGGTATTCTATGTCAGGACATTAATATATGTACAGATGATAATTTGGTGAGTATCTACCTATAATATTATTGTAACCAAAAATTAGGAATTCCACATGGCGGCTACAGCTTTCTATTGTACTACTGTACTGAACGGTATACACTATTGGTATAAATCTAAGTTACAAAGTCCAATAGTGCATAATGAATGTGTTTAAATGAGTTTCAACTTTTTTTGAACATAAAAAATATGTCAAGTTAATAAAAATGACAGTTGTCTGTGGTGACAGACGTCATTTTTTGTGGTTGGCGCTGGCGTAAAACCGGAAAGTGATAAGTGTAGTGGTAGTGAGACAAGTGTAGTTTTTGTAGTCAAAGGTCAAGATTATTTTATTATCTTAAAATATCCATACAATTTCTATGTCTAACAATAAAACCATGGATATACCTGGATTTATATATGCTGGATTAGTTACTGCAGGCGGTGTTTTTGGATATTATAAAGCCGGTAAGTTATTGTAGTTATGTTACTTATTTACATAACATTTACACAAAAAACTACTGTCATGGCCAAATAACTGATTATGTAGATGTAAAATATTATTTTGCCTGAAAATAAACATTCTTCATATGCTCAGTTCAAAATTAGACAAAAGAAATGAAAAGTAATCAATAGTTTTCTTCTTTGAAACCTGCCAGACTAGTTATAGAACTCAAATGTTTATATTTTTATAACAGGTACTTTTATGATAATTATTGTATTTTTGCTCTTTAGGTTCTGTTCCTTCATTAGCAGCAGGTCTCCTTTTTGGTGGAGCGTTAGCATATGGAGCTTTTCAAACAAGCCAAGATCCTTCCAACTATACAGTTCAGTTGGCAACCAGCTCAATTCTAGCTGGAGTAATGGGTTACAGGTTTTATAATTCAGGCAAAATTATGCCAGCAGGTGCAGTGTGTTTATTATCTGCAGCTATGATTCTCAGAATAGCTGGGAGGGCTAGTGGACTTACAGGTCCACGCAAAGCCTAAATATATGTACTGCTTGGTACACATTGTTCTGAATATTGATCCACTCTATTCATATAAAACATGTGTTGCCATTTGAAGTGTATTATTAAAAATTCTGAAATTTTACTACTGTATGGCTGTTAACATTAGTAAATATTTAAAATGCATGTTCACTACTAATGTAGTTATAGTAATTAAGTTGCCAAATAGAGTTCTTTGATCCACGAAATAGTGCTTGTTTTAAATACTTATTCTTTTTTGTTTTAATACCTATTGCTGTTGATATATCCAGTATCTGTATGGTTTGATTTGTTATACAATTCTTTTTCTAATTTTAATTATAACTAGGACTATGTATCTTTTCTTAAAATAGATAAGTTTGTAATATTGCTCCATAAATGTTTTTTGCTTACTAAAATGTTGCCATGCTTCCAAATATCTACGAATTATGTGGATTTTTAATTGAACTTTACAACATAATATATTATTGTATTACATGACATTTGTTATAATTTATCCTTCCTTTCTACCTGTAAGCTGTAAGTATATATTGCACAGATTTTTGATTTATTATAATTTGATTTATTATTATTTGATATACCTAATTTACCAAATAGGAACTGGTTGTGTTTTTGGAAAAATAAAAGTCAATTTGTTATAATTTACATATTTTATTCAGAAGTAATTACTTACAAGAGGTCATTTTTCAAAAACCATTTCGAAATTTATAGGAAATTAATCTCCACACAAAAAATATATCCAGGCAGAAATTTTTTTGAGTAATGCTCAATTGCTTTGTACTTGATTGGCAAGAAAAAAAATTGAATCCTCCAAAACTGTACTGATGCTAAAGTATGATTTCTTTGAAATGCATTGTTTTTGTTTTGAAATGGTTTTTCACAGTTTTTTCAGTATATAAATTTCTATAACACTTGTGGTACATTGAAAATGTGTATAGTCAAAAAAACTTCCTAGAAAAGTTGGAAGGAAATTGTGATATCGTTGAATATACATGAACACTTTAATTGTGAGAAATGTCTTCAAAATTGATACATTCAAGGTATACTTTGTTACAATATTAATTTTGTTTTCATATCAAATCGTGTTTCAGATATATGTTGCCTTTATTTTAAATAAAAAGCATCAAATTGTCATTTTTAAATGTTCAAAATATCTACTACTATTGTGATGAAAGAAAATATAGTAACAGTGCTCTTTCTTAACAATCACGTGAGTCTACTTTACAGACGAATTGTATACACTATTTTTTCACTGAGTGATTAAATATTTTATAGAAATAAATTTGAATACACAGCATAATTCTAGAAATTGATCTTTTTATTAATTTTAACTCTCACTCATTACTTTATTTTTAGTTTATGCATATTCAACTTTTAAGGGATATTGGACATTCTATTCACATACATTAGCTGTGGACAAAGGCAGTTTTTAATGACATACACATAATATTTATTTGAAGCAGTCTTTAGTACTAAATGTTTGTATGGTATTTTTTCATTCAGTTTAAAAATTAATATACATGGAGGTAATATCTTGTTGGCTTCTATAAACAGTCATAGTATTTGTTGAGCAGTTACATATTGGTTGGTAAATATTGAAAGGCAGTGATATTTGAACACTTCTATGAGTATGAAATGACAAAGCAATTCAAGATTTTTAATGAATTCAAGTGAATGTTATTTTGAAATAAAAATTTACAGAGTGAAATAAATGGTAATGGAAATTAATTAGAATTATTATTCAATTATTTTTATTTATTCTAAGGACCTTATAGATGATTTTCTCGATATTGACATATGATCGCAGAATGACATTGCAATTTTTTAATACAATATTTTGCAGTATGTCTAGATGCGTTATGGATAGTCCGATTTTGAATTTGAAAACGGTTTTGGAAAATACAGATATAGAGCAGCAAAATATATATCTTCGATTTGTGATTAATGCTGGGAGTAGGTAAAAAAAGCTCGAGAATACGGCCGAAAATGCACTCTGCATTTAATTATTTGATTTACTTGATCTTTTGCATTTACTTATTTTCATCAGGTAGGCAACACATCAAATGTAATTTCTGTCATTTAGACGATGATATGTCAGTAATCTTTTTATTCCCTATTTTCTATTTATTTTTCAATAATTTTTTTAAAGAAGCCAACAAAATGGTGAGCAAAACTGGCAGTGTTATATTTATGTCTTTTTTATTTTTATTGTATCAAAATTGCTACAATATATAATGTCCGTACAAATTGCGTTATACTTATATAAATAATTCGGTTATATACAGGGTGTATCGGATAAATCGACGATTAGAAATAAAGAACAGAAGATTACTGAAAGTAGGAAATCGGTATGATGGGACTATTTAATGAAAATATTTCAATCTTCTTTTTTCATAATATGATTTTTTTAATGAGAAGCCATGTGTATTTTTCGATTTCAGGAATATTTACGTTAGGTAAGTTCGTAGGTACTTGAAACAATGAACAACAAAATTAATATCTTTTTATATAAATTGGGTATGCCGACTACAATGTAAAATTATTATTTATATTATACAGCGTGCTAACAAAATTGTATAAAATCATCAAAAAAATTTAGCAGTATTGAGCCTTTTTGGCTATTTCAGGATATTTGATGGAACCGTGATGACTATTCTACGGAACCCAGTTTGGAAATCCCTGCTCTAGATGTTTGTAATCGGCGATTTATCTGTAATACCCTGAATATACAGTGTGGAACAGCCAAATGGAATAAATGGAATAAAGTGTGTCATTGATTGTGGCCAATACCAACTTTCTTATTTTGAATGCAACCCCCTGTACCTATATTATTTATTTTTTGGTTTCTTCAGAAAATTCTAGACACACTGTTTAATTTCTTGCAAATAAATCAGCAAATCTTCACTTTCTTGAAAATTAAAACAAATTGCAACCGTAGACATTATATTATATTTAAAAAAAATGGTTGGTTGTTGTGGGCTCATCTATATTTAAATTTTTTTTGTATTTTCGAACATTCACGCACATCGTCTATATTCTCACATTTCCGTAATTTTCGAAAAAATTTTAAATTGTCTTATCTGTACGTATGAAAAAACTTAAAAACTATTAATCACAAGCACTGATATTGTCTCTTCAACTAATCGTCGAAGCAGTGGCAGTTTGAAGAAATATTCTCCATAAAATAGTTTCAACTGAAAAAATAGAATTGATGTTTAGTAATTTTATTAAATATTAAATATAAATGTTAAAGTTATATGGTATAGTTTATACGGTTTCAGGTGAACAACCAACTGAAATCGTATAAACTATGAGTCTAGTTCGCAAGTTATGAAAAACGTGTTAATTCGTGTAATATGTTACAAGTATTAACCCGTTTTTAACATTACGGAAAAGACTATATAATAATACATTGTGTGTAAAAGTATGTAATGTAAAGTTGTTGATGTTCACAATCACGATTTATTATTTTTTGTAATAATTAAATTTCTATTCATTTTCCAAAAAATTCAACAAATTGTTCCTTCCTGTGTAGCTAGTTTTAAAACAAAACAATCTTATTCATTTGAAATTTTTAATGCTATAACACCACATCATTTTTCAGGCTACATTGTGGTTATTTTCCTTCCTGTATCCTGTACTCATTTCTTTATCCTTAATCCTTTCTACTCGTGGCTAGTTTCTAAATCTTTATCAAAATAGTTCCATTTCCTTCCCATTTTTGATAAAATGAATTCTAAATAATAACTTTGTGTAAACTATTTTTTTTATTCTGTTATTTAACGTCGGTCTATTTCTGCGACTGAGGCTAATCACCGACGCCGGAAGCACTCTACCCCTAACCGGAAATTTTGGCGAACCCACTAGTGTTCCAACCAGTGGTAGCGTTCTTTAACGATCCCAACATCCATGGACTCGGGACCTCGGTTTTACGTCTCCTCCGAAAGACGGCATATCTACATTATACCTCGTGCTCATTGGTATAATGCCTGCGAGCTGTGATATGCTACTCACCCTAGTAGTCTAAAGTGCACCCTAGTAGTCTGAAGTGTTTCGCTGCAGGCTGTACGGGCCCTATACGATGGTTTTCCCTGTCAAGGTAACCCATCCAAGTACTAACCATGTCCGACCTTGCTTGACTGTAATTATCGCATCAAACGCGTTCCACTACAGAGCTGGGACGTCGCCCATGAACTATTTTAGATTATCAACTTTACAAGAAATATTCAATATATTTAATTGATTGTCATGACACGTAGTGCACTTTTAATTACAAAGCTTAGAAAAATGAGGTGTATATTATTATATTTAAGATGTGACTCAAAAGATTACATTATCTCGAAAGAACTTTTAAATTCATGGAATTTACACCAAAGTATAACTGTCTATAACTTTTCGGAAGAGGTGAAATACCTTGGTATTACCCTCGACAAGAAACTAACATGGAACTCTCACCTACACAGCAGAGCAAAAAAAGCATATGTGGCTTATGAGCAGCGTCAAAGACAAGTGGGACGCACATGGGGTCTGTCACCCCGTGTGGTCACCTGGATCTACACTGCAATAATAAGACCCATGTTAACGTATGGACCAATTGCACGGGGACCGAAGGTTCTACAAGCAACTGCCATCCGAAAATTATATCAAATACAGCGAATGGCTTGTTTAAACATCACAGGAGTCATGAGAACGTAATGGAACTAATTACTGGTCTGACCTCTCTGGACCTGTACGTCAAGGAGGTTGCCTTTATGGTCATGGTACGATTGCGGACGGCTGGTGTAAACCCCGAAGTTGAAGTAGACCAATTGAGGCTAAGCCTATGGCAAGAAGCGCTTACTGCGCTACTTCTGCTGCAGGCAGCCAATGACGCAATTGAACCCAGGTTTGTGTTTAATAAACCCTACAAAATACGAATAAAACAGAACACAGAGTCAGATGCTGCAAATGCAATACACATACACATATATGCAGATGGCTCAAAATGAAAGAAGGCTCAGGATGTGGAGTTTACTCCAGAGCACAAAAGGCTGAGGATTAAGTGGGGAATGGGAAACAATACCAGCGTGGTTCAAACAGAACTGACTAGAATCTCAATTGCCACAAAAGAACTAACCAGAAAAGGAACTCCTCGGGAGGATGTACAATGGGTCGCATGTGGCCTAACTGCTGCGAGCCTACACTGACCCTCGATACAGATATAGAACTGTCTCTTTTTTAGGAAGGTTGGAAATTTCTGTTCGAGAAGATGTTACGTGTCCCACTACTGCTGCATTAAGACGCGACCGTTGGCACGTTTCAATAAGCCAGTCGTGTGCCAATGAAAATCGCTGAAGTATCGGTCTCCTTCAAAGGAAGCCAATGAGTAGGGACGTGCCAACCACTGGCCTATCACAGCTTCAGTTGTGATTTAGACGGTCTGCCAGTTAGCACTTCTTTCAAATTGACTAGAATGTTATTAATTTGATAAATTTTTACCGGGATCGTCCTGTTTTGTGAACATTGTGAAACTAAACTAAATGAATTCCAACACATATAGACGTTTTTCCAGTCGCTGGCTTTGCCAACGGCAAATCGCGGCATAGTGTGGACGCGCCTTTAGAAGTCAAGTTTGACTTGATTTAAATGTACCCACATATCAGATAGGAGTTTAATATTCTCTTAGGATAATCCAGATAAAATATCGCCAATTAGGGTACATTAAAGGCCAACTTAGAATAATTTTGGAGATGGTCCAAAAGTTCATTGTACAACTTTCAGCCCCAGAGGGGAAAAAGGCTCTTTTGGTAAACAAACGGCATCAAGAAATATACAGAAGTAGGCAAAGTAATAGGATGACCAATTTTTTGTTCCCTTAATATCCTGGGAACGGTCAAACTATATCTCAAGAAAAAGTGTTTGTACTTTTGAAACTATAGCAAATTTGCGAAAAAATCAATTTGTAGAAGGTAGCTAGCGAGGTAACAAGTGGATACAAAAGAATAAAACTAGTAGTTATTGAAGAAATAGTGATGATCCTACTTGTAGAAAGGACCTTTCTGGTGAAAGAAAATGCCTTATTGTAGTAGGCGCTGGGTGCTGGATCTGCTTCACCTTTCCCTTACAATTTCTTTCTCAATAAAACAATCTTATTGCAATGAACTCACATGAATAATAGTTGATACTTGAAAAAGTTTTTATTTCATTTTTTGGATTGATTTTAAGGAACAATTTGTTGAATTTTTTTAAAACTTGTATATTCCCACTAATTACCGTGATTCATTCAGTATAGATTGTAATGTAAAGTAAATGTACGAGGGAAGTATTTTCGATGAAACCTTGAAGATAGCTCTTGTAGATCAGTGACGAAAAATAATTTGTTAATAAATATATACATGTCTTTTGTTATTCATAGATAATATAAGTAGAAAAGAAAAATAAACAGAAGTAATGCAATGAAAAAATTAAGTTTAAAAAATGTACTTTTACTAAATAAATTCCAAAATTTATATTTTTCTAAATCATCGAATATCACTCATTTTTGTACGCTTACCAACATAGGCTCTGGTTCAGAATGTCTTAGGACTACATTTCTAATTAGAGCCTTTTATTTAATTTTGTGCAACATTAGGTGCGTTGAGACGAGCTCAACGGTTGACTTGCTGATCAATTATTTGAGCTATGTTTACTCATCGCTGTCAAGGATGACAGAAAACCTTCTTCCGCTAACTTGCAGCGTTCAGGCGGAGCTCAGCCGCTGACACCAGCCCGATTAAAAAAAAAGAAATGTCAATCTGTCACTCGGTTACCGAGGAGCTAAAAGCTGGTGATATAATAAGGCAAATTACAGGAAAGAACATACCGTTCAGTTGCCTCTTTACATAAAGCCAAGTGGCATTGAGGACACTCGATTCCTTTGTCCTAGAGGACCTAGTTTTGGATTGCGTACATGTCTTAAACGCATTCGGAGACCGCTTCAAAGTCACGGTAGTCTGAGTAACGGGAAGCGAGGGTCATAAGAGCCACGAAAAGGCGGATGAAATAGCTGGTATGACTCTTCAATCAAAAAGTGAGGTTATGAAACAATGTACAACAAAGTAGTCTAGATTGAATCTAATATCTAGAATCTAGTATCTAAAGCAAATGCGATTTTTTAAAACAAGATTAATATGTTGTATGACTCGTCATATATTTTGTAAACTTAATATTTTCATTACAGTAGACGATTTGATACAATTTTCAGACATTTTTATGACAGGAGATGTTTAAGAACGAACTTTTTGTTAAAGTGATATCTGACAAGAAAAATTTTAAAGGATGCCAATAAGAAAGATAAGAATGATTTTCGATTCGATGTTTTTGTCGTCTTACCCTATTATATAATTCAATAAACATTACTCCTTACAGACTGCCTATTGCTATCGCTAAAGTAACTAACGTCGTTATAAGACCTCTTCAGGTAATTATTTAAATTCTCATTGTAGCTAACGCTCTCGTATGGATTTTGGGTGGATTTTCCAAAGTCGGCAAAATCGTAAGGGTTTTTAGTCGTGTGCTTCCTCAGCAGATAGTAGTTACCTATATAGCGATTTGTAGTTCCTATAGTTGTTTCTGGTGATTCTATCGTACTTTTCGTATATTCTTTGATATTATAAGGAGGTTTTGTAGTAGAAAATTGAGAATAATTGAAAGGAAATTTAGTAGTCGTACTATATACGTTAGGGGCATCCGAAGAATAAACGTTTTGGAAGCTATTGAAAACGTAGGGGACTTGAGGAGTTGTAGAATACACGTTTTGATATTGATTGTTATAATCTATGGGAATTTTTTCTGTGTTTTGTGGCTTTTGTGCTGGGATAATGTGTGTTTTGTCACTGTAAACTTCTTGATTTTCTTCTTGGGTCTCTTGGTACCTATATTTATTAGTAAAACAAAATAAACTGTTGAAATATGATTCAAATATGTATCACTAGGTTGTCGTTAACCCTCAACCGGCGACGTGTAGTCTGAGAGACATCGCCAAAATAATAATTATTTATTTTTTGGTAATTGAAATGTCGAGAGGCTTGTCCTGTCATCTAATCTTCTCTTAGTTGACAGACAAAATAGACGGACGGACAGCGAGGTCTTAGTAATAGGGTTTATTTTTTACCCAAGGGGTTTGAAATCCCAAAAATGAACCTGAACCTTGTGAATAGACAAGAAATTTCACTATTCTGTGGAATGACATAATATGTCATACGCGTAGTACAGTCGAGGTACCCTATAACGATACTAAAGTATGCCTTATACATGCAAGAAAAAATCTCCATCTGTACAACCAGAGGATGCCCACAGGGAGGAGTAGCATTCCCATTAAGGTATAGCCTGGCGGTTGACGAACTCCTGTGTGGTTTGACTGACCTAGGAATATCATGCCGTGGATATGCCAATACCATATGCCATAATAGACAAGGGAAAATTCGTACAAAAGGGTCTATACAAATAGCTATTGTATGCAAATGGAACTCAACATCAACCCCACCAAAACCATCTTAATAGCCTTCACTAAGAAGATAAATGTCAACCTTAAAACCATTAAAATTGATGGCAGCGAGGTTGAATGGAGACAAGAAGTCAAGTATCTAGGGTTGACTCTGGACAGTAAACAAACCAGTAGAACAAACATGAAAAGGAGATTATATACAAAGAAAAAATGGCTCTAGTGGTGTGCATGAATCCGACAGAGAGAAATTGGCACTGTAACCAAAAAATCCTGAGCTGTATGTACACTGCCATAGAGTATATCACTTATGGAGCCATTGCGTGTAGTAGTAGAACTAGCCCATTGACGACGAGAAAAAACATCTCCAAAATTCAATGACTAGCCTGTATAATCATTACAAGAGCAATGGAAACATGCCCAACGGCAGCCATGGAAGTGATTCTCAACCTCACACCACTACCTATGGTGAAGATCTAGTTGCTAGACAAAACAGCACTAAGAGTTTTAACAGGGATCCTAACGGGACATTGTCGCCTGAATGGGCACCTGAAAAAGCTTGAAATAGTGGAGGAGGAAGAATGTAGATTCTGTGGCATGGAAGATGAAACAACATACTTGCGAATTGCACAACAATATAGTATCCTAGGGCACAACACCTAGGAGATTATTGAATAGAAGAGGAACATTTACCTAAGTGAAATCCTACATATACGAATATCCTAAAATTCCTCCGGGAAATAGGACTAAAGAAAAGAAGGAAGAAAATAATATTCGTATATGGTTTATTTATGATTCAAACCATATAAAGCGAGATATTTCCAAAAAAAAAACTGATGCTTACAACTTATGACCTTGAATACACAGACACACGATACTATTTGAGACTTTCAGAGTAAACATTAAGTATTTCAAAACAATGGTCTATACAAAAATTGGGCTTTCTATTTTTCCTTCCGAACCCTAAAGTGATTGGTCTATTAGGACATTATACACTTTTATATACCAAAATTTTCTACAATCATTTTGAAATAAATTCATTTATCACCAAATGGATTATCTCGAAAATTCAAACGTATTCATACTTTTCAACATAGTGATACATACGATATAGAAATAAATAAAACAACGTTATAATTGTGATCTAATATGTTTCAGTGAGAATAAAGATATTCTCTATTTTCATTAATGAACGTTTTCGAGGTTTAAGCATTTTTTGTATTAACGATCATGTTCCAAATAACCTTCCTAAAGGGCGTCTCACTGAGTCCGATCCGAATGTTGATCATGACTTCTATAACAATCGACGACAGTCTGATTGGACAAGGTGTGGTTTGTTCAGTACTGTATTTAACCCTGCAGAGGTTGAGTGTTTTTTTCGTCGCGCTGGACCTGACATTGAACCAGCATTGAACTCAAAAGGTGATGACGTCCTCTCTAGTATAGACATTTAGAAAATATTTTCAGTGATAAAGTTAACTATGGGTGAATATTTAATTATTGCTCATACTTTTGAGCACAATTTTCTTGCAATTATGAAAGACAAAACATTTAAATCACAACATAACCATTTTTAAAACATCTACATGATTTCATGTATAAAAATGAACAATAAACAAAAATACTTACAACGGTCTTGAATTACTTCTCACATAAGAAGGTGTATTTTGAGAATAATCTGGTATAATATTTTCGTGCTCTGCGACACATTTTCCGTTAAGACAATACTGAAAGAAAATTTGGGTTGTTTGATGAGAAACTGTTGATTTCGAGATATTATTTATAATATGCTTACCTGTCCATCCCCGCAAGGTGATCCCTCTGCTGCAGGTCTATAGGCTACACAGTAGCCACTGCCTGAATCGAAACAGAAGAGTTGAGCACACACTCTGTCATCTTTCTGGAAATTCATAATAAAAATTGCATCAGCACAAAGAGTGCGGAGTGAATAAGAAAATTACATTATTCTATATTTTCTAGAAAAAAAATGAAAACTTACAAAACACGCGCTCGTCCCTCTATCCCTTCTACATTGTGCATCCAATGTTAATAGTTTTCCTGGTAACACTCTCGGTAAGCTCTCATCTTCGTGGGGAGCGTTGTATAAACATGTAGCTGTATCTCCGCTGAAACAAAACGTTGATGTAATAGTTTCAACAAGCAGTTGATTCTAATCCTCAATATAAAAGTGTTCAATTGTCTGTCGAACGTGAAACTTCCCTTAGAAACTTAGCTCTATCTACCTCCAAGATTAACTGTCGGCATTATCGCCTGAAGAGATTGGAATAAGAGTGATTTCTTCTCCACCCATCCTGCAAGAACGTTGGAGCGGAATCACAGAAAATATAATTCCATACAACAGACATCTGCCAGAAGAGTTGTCTGGAAGAAAATCGTCTCGGTTAAAGGAAGAATCTTCTAGCTTCACATCTTTGAAGATTCGGTTGAATGTAGTGTGAATTTAGGTTGTATTTAATAGGATTGTTCATGATTGTTTTGAAATCCTGGTTCAATAGTATACAGATTCGCCAAATATTTATCTGATGGAATGTGGAATCTCATAGGAGCAACAGCAAGCACTTATACATAAAATTCTCTATGTTCAGGAGAAAACCAAATTCTTCCCCTACATGAACCTATGAGGAAGTCCTCCTTCTATTGACGTTAGATAGAATGACGTTAAAGTATACGATTTTACCCACTCTCAATAGAACCACGCCTCTTTTCTCTCGGTTGTTCTATTCCCAGGTTTTTAAGAATTGTGCCCATGGTCGGGGACCAGATCTGCATACAAAATATAAATCGCATAGTGCTATAGACAACGTTATTGAAATTAATGTCATAACACTGTCAAAAAAGATGAGAACAATAATTTGTTACGAACTAAGAAGACACAACATTAATATTAAGAATCGACTTAGAGTAGAATACTTACTTAAGAAAATGATGGAATGATGCTACAGTACACGAAGACCATCTAAATCCCCTTTCAGTGTGACGCAGATCAGACATGATAAAGCCATCGGTCCACTGGCATTTTTCTGCTCCAGGACCGCCGAGATAGGATGGTGGTGGACTGCCATCGTGAACAGCGCCCAGTCTACAAAATATACATCATGTACCTAGAAATCTTACAACGAAATGTTTTATGGTGAATTATTATTTAAAAGATTAGAACTCCTTTTAAAACTGAACTGTCTCAAATCAGATGGGTTTCAAAGTAAGACCCACTGGAGTGTGAAAAAAACTTTAAAACTGAAAGCAGTATCCCAGCTGAATAAGGTGGAAATGGTAACTGTGGTGTGAAAAATAGGGCTGGTCGATGTATGTTTGGCAAAACTTTCGGCAAGTGAATCTGCTTTTTTTCTAGAGTATGGATAAATAAATTAGGAATTTGAACAATGATTTTTCTGATAATAAAAAATAACGAAACTTACAAATGACCAACTTCATGGGCAGCTACAATTATACCGCTAAATCCACCAGTGTCTTCGATAATGGCAACGGAATTGACTTTTTCCAACCGCTTATTCACCACACATGCTCCGCCGACGTATGCGAATCCTGGTAAACAATCGAAGAGATGAAATATTTATTGTACGGTGGCATTTGTCAACCCTCCACCGACCTTCTGAAAAGCTTCTCCACCTGATGGTACCATTACAGTAGAATAAAATTTCGAATGATGGTTAGTTAAAGCTATTCATATTTAGTTCACAAGAAGAATTTATATTATTAATAAATTTGTTTCAAAATTAATTATCATGTTTGGAATTCAATGTGAATTTAAACAGTTTGTGGACTAAATATTATTAAAGGCACTTTTTGTTAGGCGTGATAAACTTTGTACAGGAATTGGTCCAGTTTATATACATTGGTAGGAGTTTTCCTTTCATAAAATATGAGGAGCACTTGTAGGGGACCAATATATTAATGGAGTTTACGTCGCGTTTTCCTAATTTAAAAATGATATGGCAAGGAGGCTATTATGTACAGTTGGAATGAGCAGTTTTATGTTGGGTTAACGGTAGGTTAGTTCGGTTGAATTAAGCAAGCTATACTTTTGCGCTAAAAACTCCTTATGATGAACAATATTAAAAATCCTCTAGAAACTTCGCTTCTATCATGCAATTAAGAAATACATTCGTACAGTTAAAAAAAGGCAGATCCATGTGATTTGAAATAGTGGTGAATAGTAAGCTGTTTTATCAACGTATTTCGTGATCATGTGCAGCCGTGATTTATATAATGTAGTGAAAGATAGAAAACAAGATTATTGCAATGAGATTCATGTACAATATCATCGCATTTTATTATTTTATTTATCAGCACAGATACGAAAAAGTGAAGAAATTATGTCGTTCAAAAGTGTTGAAACCAGTAAAACTTTTTGTCCCGAGGATAAAAAGGGATAATAAAGTGTTTCTAATATGGATGTCGGGACATGAGGGGATTGCTGGTACTGAAATGGTGGACCACCTAGCTAAAGAAGGTCCTGAAGGAGACATCATAGGTTAGGAACCCTTTTGTGGAATCATAAAAGATTGTATTAGAGGGGAAATCGGGAACTGGCTAGATGGAGATTAACACAAGGGCATTCATATAAAGGGTTTGCTGAACAAGGTAGACAAGGAACTCTCAACCAGGTTATTGAAACTGGGTAATAGACATTTGAGGACAGTTACCGACCTAGTGACTGGACACTGCACCCTGAGGAAACAATTGCACAAAATGAGGAAAGTTAGTGATTGATTGATTCGACACCACCGGTCAGAGGCTTAGTTTCCTCGGCACTTCAGCCTTCAGGCTTTTGGTGCTCTTTGTTGTGTCGTTTATAACAGTCTTTTCACTAGGTCCCTCTTGGAGAAATCCTCCCTTGGATGCTCTAGTCCTTAGAGTCTATATCTCCAATGAGGTGATGCTTCACAGTCAAAGATAATGTGAGAGGCTATTTCCTCCTCTTCCATGCACAACCGACAAGTAGGATCCTCCCTATATATGCCGATTGTATGCCTGTAGATAACATGGGAAATGGTACAAAGATTCAATTCAAGTACCTGGGCTGTTTTGCATAACCCAAACGAATGAATGAATGGATAAGATGGAAAAGGTCAGCTAAAAGAGAGGAGATTACCTTTATTTTCAAATAAAGATCTACGTTACAGCTAGTCCGTACCTGCTACCCATGATAATTTATAGAGCGACATATTGTACACTGAATATCATCAACAATATTCAACTAATGAGTCGAGTTAATGGATTTACATAAAAAGATAGACTTACATAAGAGCGATAGTCTTGCAGGTGTTAAGTTAAAATACATAACAGGTTTATGATTTTTATTAAATTTATTTAAATAATAGGATAATGAGGAACCGGCTTATGAACTACGAAAAAAAGGCAGATCTTATTTTATTTTCGGTATATAGTAGGTATAGTATATGTTCATGCTAGCGGATTGGAATGTACAAAATGGTGCTAAAATTCAGTGAATGACTTTTTAAAATCTACAGTGTTTTAGAAAGAAAAATCAAGAGGAGTTTAGTGTACGGAAATAACGTGCTTGAATTTTGGATTTATTTTTATTGTACCTGCCGTTCCGCGATTGCAAACATCACTTGGGTATGACTTTCTGCACATGTCTAGTCTGGAAAAAAACGCGATCAAGTTGAATGAACATTCATAATGTGGCCCGAATTCGAAAATTGTTTTTAAGTGTTTTAATATATATTTTCCTACCTTGTGCAACTTTTAAATTTATAAAGAGAGTCTCATTAAACGTTGACTCACATTTTTAACTGTGAACCTACGCTGAAAGAATCAAATGATCACAGAACTAACTATATATATTCATAAAAAAATTGCACATTTATAACTCGAAATTTATTCACAGAAAGCAGTTCTGTTTAAAAAGCAAGAAACCTCACTTGTTGATACAATATTTTCAACAAAAACTGATGACTGATAATAATTTATATAGTGTTTCAAAAAATTTGAGTAGGTGGACAACCTCTCCAGAATTCAAAGACTAGCCTGTATATGCATTACAGTAGCAATGAAAACATGCTCAATGGCGGCAATGGACGTTATTCTGAACATCAAACCACTAGATATTATGTTGATGGAAAGTGCTGCAGAAAGAACTAGATACATACTAAGTGGAGAGGGAGTTGAAAATAGCTAACCGTAAGCTTTCTATAAATCAGCCTATGGCATGCCCAAGTATCTTTCAACCGAAAATTCACGCCATACGAAAGTGTGCCTAGTTCAGTATTGATAAAATATATAAAAGGCAAAGGATTATCAACATGTCAGATAAAAAGTACTATTTTAACAGGCGTCCTGAATAAATACCTTGAAAAAATAGTAGAGGGCACAATATATCTCTTGGGTCTTACTGAATGCCACCCTAATATACAAAAAAAGTAAAGGCTTAGGAAGAAATCATTTTATTTTGAAGTGATAGTGTTTTCGAAACAACTCCCTCTATATCAAAAAGCAGATTACTCAAAATTTTCTGCCCAGCCATTTTAATACTCCTTGTAAAACGAGCAAAATTTTCCTTATATTATGGAACTGAACTTGACATATTACCAGATTTATAATATATGCGCTGATTTTACTGTTGCACAAAGCAAGAATTTTTGTATGCCAATTTCAGCATACGTGTTTTACCAAGAGATATCTGATCAAAATCGAGACTATTTTCAAACTAAAAGTACATTAAACACTCTTGTTCATATATTGATTATCATTTCATTACATTCAAAACGATATATATGGTAGATTAGATTACATGAGATCTGCCTATTCCACTGCGACCTTTTCAGATCTATTGAGGTCCTACGAATCTAGATTACATTCTCCAGCCCAACTCTTTCAAAATATCCAATCATCGTTGAAACTGAACCTTTCATGTAATTTCTTGTCAGTGGTTTCTAATCGCCTAGTACAAAAAACCGCACATTCGTTAGGCAGTCGCACATACCTTGGTCTGTCCTCCCCATTAGCTTTGCGGGCCCTGTTAGTGACACTTTTCCTGTCTTGGCTTATTAGGTCTTCTGTGAATATTGGTGAACGTTCTCTAATAAACGATAGATGGAAACGTTGATCGATAAACCAATATCACACATTAATTTAGTTTTTAGGCAGTAATTTATAGAAGTTATGATTTGCTTGAAATATTGGTTTGTATTATTGAAAATATATCTACTTAAATCAATTTTTGAAAGAATTAAAAAACATCTCGATTTATAATTAAATATCTCTTGATGAATATCTGCTTCTTGTTAGGAATACATATTAGTTTTAATTTCCACCATCCGTTTGGCACCACCCTTTCACTTTGGCTTTTGTTGATTCGGGTTAGTAGTCCCAGCTGTTCATATGTACACGCTAATGAAAAAATAATAGTAAATAATAAAATTAGCGCAAAAATTACCCGCTGTTCCTTTGGTGCATCGTCCACCTTTTCTACGGCGACACATGTCGTATCTAAATTAAAAAATGTGTTAATCATGTAGGTCTATGTGCGATTCGATCCCATAAACTTGCCTAAACACTTTTTCAAAAACAAAATATTTTTTATTCTAAAATTTTGGTATTACCTACGTGAGATGGTAATTGAAAAGTTTATCCCCAAAATAATATAATAAAAAAAAATAATTAAGTTTAATCTATTAATTTGCTTAAATATCGAGTAGAAATTGTAAATTTACAGTTGAAACAATACATTTCTAGTGAAGTTTGAGAATTTCCGGTGAAAATTGTAGATTTCCAGTTGAGACTAGGAATTTTCATTTAAAACTGTATGTTTCCAGTTAAATCTGTGAATTTCCAGTTAAAATTGTAGATTTCCAGTTGAAACTGTGAATTTACATTTAAAACTATGTTTCCAGTTAAATCTGTGAGTTTACAGTTGAAATTGTAGATTCATACATGGAACTGCTAATTTCCAGTCAAAATTGTAGATTTCCATTTGAAACTGAATTTTCATTACAAACTGTAAGTTTCTAGTTAAATCTGTGAATTTCCAATTGAAATTGTAGTTTTATAGATGCAACTGCCAATTTCCAGTCAAAATTGTAGATTTCTAGTTAAATCAGAGAATTTCCAGTCAAAATTGTAGATTTCCAGTTGAAACTGTGAATTTTTATTTGAAACTAAGTTTCCAGTTAAATTTGTGAATTTCCAGTTGAAATTGTAGATTTCCAGTTGAAACTGTGAATTTTCATTTAAATCTGTAAATTTCCAGTTAAATCTGTGAGTTTCCAGTCAAAATTGTAGATTTCAAGTTAAATCTGAGAATTTCCAGTCATAATTATAGATTTCCAGTTGAAACTGTGAATTTTTATTTAAAACTGTAAGTTTCCAGTTAAATCTGTGAAATTCCAGTTGAAATCGTGGATTTATAGATAGAACTGCCATTTCCAGTCCAAATTGTAGATTTCTAGTTAAATTTGGGAATTTCCAGTAGAAACCAAATTTAGGAAATCAAAAATTGTATTTCAATAATATTCCAACGCATTAACTTTTGCTAGATTATCAGGAAAAATATCTCTTCTATTACCAAAATATTGTACGACCCAACATATATCTTTTGTATCGGTAAAACCAAATATTTTAAGTTTTATACGTTTTATACCAAAAATTTCGATTTCAATAACCAATTTTCATTAAATTATTTATCCCCCGCTTCCTAACAACATAGAAAAAGCGTTTTCCCAAATATGACATTTGTTACATACGTACTTTGTTATGGCCACAGCTACATCATATACAGGAAGTCTTCTCTCTCTAAATAAATATTTTCCCATGTCTGTTAGAGCTGCTGCTGAATCTATGGCATCTCTACCAACCCTATTTCGTTCTAAGTAGGGAGTTGCATCTCTACCCTAAAATAAAATCAACAATAATTATTAAAAAATAAAGGAGTAACTGGATAAATAATTTTAATGTCAGGACTATGGGGTCTAAGAATAGGGACTGGTTTAGACAAGCAGCGTAACATAGGCACACTCATATTTAGCTGCATAATTATATAAATTCTTCACACCAGTGAATAATAAAAAGAATTCACTCTCGTTAGCCAATCACATTCTATTATTATCAGAAAACGTCAAATGCCTAAGAACGCAAATCGCTTCTGACAGCGCGTCGTTTGAAACGTCAAAATAATTATAAGATCATAATTTTACGTATTATAAGAGAAAAAAATGGACAACAGTAGCGATAGTGAATATGTACGCCTCCCGGAATTAATTTCATTTATAAATGTAAAGGGTTTTGATTAAAAATATGAGTTACGTATATATATTTATTCTTTACATTTTTATAAATATGCTCTATAGCCTAGTGGTGGTTGATTATGGCGCGAACTCTTTTTAGTCGTGGAGAAAGTATAGTCTTTTACTTGTGTAGAATGGCTATTATTTACTTGGATGATTCCAAAACTCACTCGCATATTCATCCGCGTGAATAAAAGCCATCATTCTGCACTCGTTGAAGAATATACTAAATATTATTTGAAAAAATATATAAATAATGTAAACATTAGTTACTTTATAATAATTCATTCTGCTTCAGATTTAAATAATGGCTTGTAACGAGGCAGTTTTAAAATTTTTGGAAGATCACAATCGGCCCTTTTCCGCGAATGACATTCAAAGTGGAGCGAAAGGGGAATTTGGAAAATCTGCTGTTCAAAAAGCATTAGACTTTTTGGTTCAGAAACAAAAAGTTATTGAGAAAACTTACGGAAAGCAAAAAGTATATTTTAAATTTTATATTCATAATATTTGACCTACTAAAAGTGATAACTTTAACGCCCGCCTCACTTTTCATATTAAAATTATTTTTCAAGGTGTACTGCGTGATTCAAAACACTGGAGAATCATCTTCCGACTTACGTGAACGTCTTTTGGAAATGGATAGAAATATAAACGAAAAAACATCACAGCTTGAAGAACTTCTTAAGCAATATAAAAGCAAAGCAAAATTAATATCAGACGTAAAAGGGAAAGTTAGTCTGAGCTCGGCGCTGTATCAAAAAGCAAATCTCGATAAAGAAACCGAGGATATTAAAAATAAGTTGAAGGAATACAATGGTATTGAGTTTATTTGTCCGAAGAAAAAACAAGAAGTTTCTAAAGATTACGAGAAGACTTTGAAAGAGTTGAAAAAGCGAAGGCGCATTGGTTTGGATATGCTCAATGCAATTTTGGAAAATTATCCAAAGACGAAGAAACAGTTGTATGAAGATATTGGTATTGAAACTGATGAAGATGCGGGGTTTTCACTTGAGACATTTAAATAAAACTTTAACAGATTCATGGTTGGTTGATTAAAATACCTAATTGAAATGTAATTTTTATATATTTTGTACGTTTATGTTTATTAATAAAAACTTGTTGCTTCATTGGATGGAAATAATTATCTTACTAATTTGAAAGAAGGAAAGCTTCCCTAAAAACACATATTTTTGTATCTAACAGACCAATTTGGTCTTTTTAAAATGGTGAGGGATTTTATTATTCCTCTATATTTATGAAAAGCAATCTTTTAGGTAAGGCTTCCTTTCCAACTGCTGTAAAGTGAGACGAGTTCCACAAATATTTTTAAAGTTTTTATTTTTACCAGATGTTGAATGTCATTTACTTATTGATTTTGGAGTTTTGAAGACCTTTATATGCAAGAAGTAGCTGTATTAATTTCTTTTATATTGTTACAAGTCCATTGGTTTTATTGCATGTTGTTTGAGGTTAGATATAAAAAGTGACCTTCACTGCCATAAAGTCCAGAGCTTTAAGGCTTAAGTCGACTTAACATTGGTTTGACCATTACGAAACTCTATAATGCCTTACGAATAGTTTTCGGCTTAAAATCTTATTTAAATAATAATATCGATCAAAAATGCAAGGTCTACAAATTTTATTTTTATTGGGATTAAAATTCTTCTGTTTTTTTTATTATTCAACTTACCCTGCTAATAATTATTCCAGCTATTGATATCCTAATTTTTGGACCTTTTAATAATTTGTATCTCAAATCTACTCCATTCCAGAATGAAACAAAATATCGTTTGATCTGTAAATTGTCTCCGCCGTGGAGTCTGTACCCGTCGTAGTCTACGATTACCAAAATTTCAGGGTATATTGTGTATGGAGCTTCTCTTTTCTTCCTACTTTTGTTCGTGCTCCGCTTGTATCTCTTCGATAGATGATCGGGTTCCATTAAAGCTGAAAACAAAACGGTTACATCATACTTTAAAGTAGTAATAAGTTTAGAATCAGTGATTTCCAAAAAATATATTTCTACTTTCTCTGTATAGGAGAGAAGAATTGATATATTTGACAAATATCAGTGTCTACTGACCCTCACCAACGTAGATTATTCGTCGCACATTAAATGTAAAAATTTTGCCTTTTGAAGCGATCGGTGCTACAGGTTTTCGACGAGAATCACATGTTGATAGGAGAAAAGGACTGGCTACTCGCCGTCCGGTAGATATTTAAATATTACAATGATAGTGGTCAAATATAACGTTACAAAGAATATAAATACATAGCTAAAATACATTTCCTACGCAAGAGGAATGGAATAATGAAAAGTCATTCCTGAGAAGTAGTCACGATCTAAGGCGGAATCAAAACTCTGTAATTTGAAGTGGTCACAGTAATGTGGAGAGCAACGTTAACACGTATGTTTTCGTGAGCTTGGAATGGAAGTAGAAATCGCAAAGGTGGTAACTACCACACTATCACTGATTAATCTACTTGAATATCCCTTCAAGCAAAGATAGACAAGGAAAAACATAGAATCCTTTGGAGAAAAGGAAACGTACATTTACATATTGTTACGAACTCACTGATTCTGAAGCCGGTCCTGTCGCAAACTATGAATGCGACATTTCTAGAAAGGTTCATTCGCAGGTAATATCGAGACTGTTCTCGAACAGCGTAGAAGGCGGTGAATTCAAGAAAGGTCTAGAGATTCGAGGGACTATATATACGCGGGTTTTCGAGTGAGTGGAGGAGTTGTTCAGTATACAGTGAATCGGTAAACAGTTTCAGTATACAGTGAGTGAACAGAAAGTGAATATAAATAGTGTTGAAGATAAATTAGGACAATGATTATACCGAGTGTAAATAAATTAGTAGACATTAAGTAGTGTGTATATAAATTAAGTTTATTATAGTGTGTAAGTGTTTCTCTCATAAATCAATAGTAATTAGCCATAGTGAGTGTATAATTTTATCCCACGGTAAAAACAGTTCAAATAAATAAGAAAAACATTACATTATATTTGGTGTAAGCCGACGAGAATGATACTTATTAAATTATAACTACTGCAAAGAATGTGAAGAAGAATGCCTGGGACAAGATTTAATAGAGGGATTTGAAGAAGTGGGTAGACATAATAGTGAGCTTTGACAGACATTGTGAGTGCCTTGAAACGAGGCGGTTCAAAACTAACCCACAATGGGCCTCAGGCCTACGAATGAACGGATGAAATTGTGTCCTAACCTAAACATCATTAAATCTATCATCTTACCGTAATCGCTCATTGTGTCTTCTTCACCTTGTTTCTTCCTATAAACTATGTGATGATGAATATTTTTGTTTCTTCTTATTGGTAATCCTGTGTCAATTGCTACTTCAGAGCTA
Source organism: Galerucella tenella (assembly GCA_910591685.1). Classification (NCBI taxonomy): domain Eukaryota; kingdom Metazoa; phylum Arthropoda; class Insecta; order Coleoptera; family Chrysomelidae; genus Galerucella; species Galerucella tenella. The sequence continues at coordinate 10,887 of CAJUYH010000966.1, read as the reverse complement.
AGTTCTCCGTCTTGGTCTAGAAACATTTCGTCATCATTTATTAAATCGTCTGTATCATTTTGGTTGTGGAAGTGGTTTTTAGACTTCGTTCGAATGACTGAACCTCTTAATCGAGCCGGTAGAGGGCGAATTACTAGATGGGAACCAATGCTTCCCTCCTGTAATAGAAAATTAGGTTAGTCACTTCCTGATAGTTTTTCTATAAATTTTATGGTCTCTTACATACTAAGATGTAATTTAAACCTAAGATTTCAGGAGTAAACATTTAGTAATAAGTATTAAGAATAAAATAAATCTTGAGACGATAAAAACATTTTATGGATAATAAATTCCTTTCCAAGAAACTTGTTTCAATTAATAACGTGGTCTTTTAACATTTTCCTATTCAGGTATGTCAAAGGCTGTAAATATTTGTTAAACAACTCGTTAAAATTTTACAAGTACTAATAACTTTTGACCCCATGCATTAACCTCGTTTTTTACGAGCTTTAATGGATTTTTCTGTTGTTGGAATTTGAATGTGTTATATCGGGATTAAGGATAATTTTTTTTAATTAATAGCAGGCAAAGACTACCTGGAAAATTAAGTCTTGGTTATAACTAAATAAAGACACGAGAAAGTGAAATGGGCGTTAAAATCAGTTTTATATGATTTGCAGTAACAAGTGATATCCCAGGGGAAAATAATAAAATTTCTACATCTTTTGTGAAAGACATTTTTTTACATAACTTCAAATAATGGCGCAAACCGATTTAATTTTTTTCTCAAGTAGGTATTCTGAGGGCGTACAATTTTCGTAACGGCTATTTCCATCCTTATATAATTAAATCGGAAAATCATTTAGTATAGCATACTTTAAGTAATTACCTTCACCAATATGGAAGCAATGAAATATCGTTATATAATACTGCCTATTCCTTAGTGGTAAATTAGTGCATGTTAGCTTATATAGTAAAACAAAAAACCGACTTAATTAAGTTAATTAACTAAAGATGTAAAAAAATCTTGGATATTATGTAAAAATGTGCAATATTCGTATTGCAAACCCAGCAAAGCGGGCTCATCAACTGATAAGTTGACAATAATGACAGTCACCCTTAGGATACGATTATTTGGATAGATTTTAAGCCAAAACCCCCCGAAATCTTCAAAAACAAATCAAACTTCTCTGAAGAGGCGAAATACCTTGGTATTACCCTCGACAGAAAGCTAACATGGAACTCTCACCCAGCATATGGCTTATGAGCAATGTTGGAGGACAGTGGGAAGCACATGGGATCTTTCACCCCGTGTGGTCACCTGAATCTACACTGCAATCATAAGACGTATGTTAACGTACGCAGCCATTGCATGGAAACCGAAGGTTCTACAAGCAACGGCCATCCAAAAATTATATCAAATACAACGAATGGCTTGTTTAAACATCACAGGACCCATGATTACAACACCGCGGCAATGGAATTAATCACTGCTCTGACCCATCTGGATTTGTACATCAAAGAGGTTGCGTTGATGCTACGATTGTGCGCGGCTGGTGTAAACCCCGAAGAAGGAGTGAGTCAATTGATACTAAGCCTGTGAGGATAAGCGATTACTGCACTACATCTGCTGTTACGTTGGATCTGCACTAAGGATATGTAAAGGTCCATAAAGAAAAAGAAGAAGGGATAACAATGCATTCACTGGCTCTGAACCAGTATTTGGAATATCAAAAACTGCTGTGGTGTACATCTCAGTGAATCCAAACTAAACATCAGTCGTACTGAAGATTCGTGCAGAAACAGGAACACAGCAAACTTCTGGTAAAAAACCCTCGGAGTCGCTGACTAACGAAATATTAAACCTCAGTGGAGAACAGATAGGGAGAGTGATGGGATTACCCACCGGTCACTGTACCCTAAGGAATCACATTCATACAAATGTCATGTATAGGAAGGAAACCATGTCAGTTGTGCACGGAAGAGGAGGAAACTGCCTCTCACATTATCTTTGAACGTGAAGCACTGTCTTATTGGAGATATAGAATCCCAGGACAAGAACACCCAAGTGAGGATTACCCCAAGAAGAACCTAGTGAAAAGACCGTTGAGCACAAAAAGTCTTAAGGCTGAGATGCTGAGGTCTCGGTGGTTCCGAACCAATCAATCAAGGGTTCTTTGAGCCAGTATATATCAACAAGTTTTGCCAAACTAAACATCTGGATCGACCCAATACTACAAAATATCACCTGCATTCTCTAACAGACCTACTTACAGGTCTTATTCATCATACAATAAGACTTAGACTTTGAGAAGCTCCGACGTGTGGTATCTGTCTAAAATATGATGAAGCAGCAGAGAGAATATATTTTATTTGCCGGTTTTAAATGTTTGGCAGTAAGTACTTGAGAGATCATTCAGCAAATAAAGTGTACTTTGGCAAGTTTATCTGAAGCCGTGAAAGGAATGCAGTCGAAATCATTCGATATTGCCACGTTTAACTATGAAAAAGCTAAGTATATAGGGATAATAATTAGAAAAGAGAAAAGGGACTTTTTATTATTAACAATAGTAATGGTGAGTTCTGCAGGTATACTCCGTTTGCTCGATGTACTCTTTTCAGTTCGGGCACAGCATTTAGAGTAAAACGATCCAACTCCTTCCTGTTCGGTAACAGTGATACAGAGTAAAAAGTGCACACTCTCAATGCTCCTAGATTATATCTAGAGCAAATAGTGTTTTCTGTATTTGATAGGTTATGTTGTGTAAGTTTTCAAAAGTGTCTGCTTTCAACCTAAAATGGATCCTAAACTGATTGTCATTCATTTGTGGAACTGTAACTTCAGTAAAGTTATCAACTTTTTACAATATATTGGTTTCATCCTCAGAATTGGAATCCATAATAGTATTTTCAGCTTGTTCAATAATAACATGCATGACAACTTTTTGTAATCTTTGATCCATTATATACACCACTTTTATTAATTTAAAAATGGATTTATCTATGAAGTCTGTTTGCTTTTGAATTTCTTTTAACCTCTAATTTTCCCGCAAATACAATCGCGTTCGGTAAAGTAGCACTCTATTTGCTCTTTGATCACGTGACAAATTCTCCAGCTCTACTCTCTCTACTCTAGAGTTGGAATGCCGAACTTACCCTTACAATATGTTAATTCTTTAATGTGCTTTTTTCCTTGGATTTTGCCTATCAACATTATTTTTCCAATTTATGAATATTAAAAGATGAACACTTTTCCAAATTTGCTATGGCCATCTTCAAGCTCTGGCAGCGTTTTGCGAAAACCATAATGACCACACCCTCCGAACTACATAATTGGTGATTTTTATCGAAGGGTCAGACCAGCTGATTTTTTATTGGCAGGTACCCGCGTGTGTTCTTCTCTCTCACTTTGTCAATTGATTGATATTGATTTATCCAGTGGCGTTGGTATTGTCAGTGACATTTTTATTTTCAGTTTTACTTGGTAAAATAAGTACCGTACGCCATTTGCACGTATATGTCAGATGGGCGCCATGTTTCCTCGCCTCTTACCGATGCACCGTAATTTCAGATAAACTTGCCAAACTATAATCGTTTTCTTCAAGGAACTGTATTTAAAAGTAAAATATGGATTCGTCTAAGCCACAACGAGAAAAAAAAGAAAACAGCCGAGAAAGCTGACATGGATGCCAGCGATCACTCATAGGACAATCAGCCTGAACTACGACAGCTATACAATACAATAAGCCAATCGGCTGCATTGTTATTGGATACTTTGTGAGAAGGCTCAAAGAATTAAGAAAAAAACACATCAGATCATAACTTTTTTGTAGCAAAAAAATAGTTTCTTCCCTATATTGTGTCTAACAGTATCCTGCGGATACTGAAACATGTTCAAGAATCATTTAATTTTATGTATATAATTTTTCCAATTTACGTTCCATTAACTTTATTATTATGTAACGGATAATATAAGATTAAAACAAGTAACATTTAGAATAGAATTACTTTATCGCTTAACATGAAAGGTGAAAGTTTATACAAGTTTGCACGTTTAATAATTAATACTTTTTTTTTGTAATTACTGAATAAATAATGTGTACAATGATATTGGAAATTTTTATATATTTAATATTAGTAATTAATACGTTCATTTTGAACATTCTCTGTTGCCTTTCTATTTTATGCAATACTAAATTTTTATTTACCAAACTAAAATTTTCATTAATTTTCGAAATTAAATATATGTATTTAATTTGATACCGATTATTCAAAGTTTCACTAAGTTTCTGTATATATTTTTAACAGTTACGCAAGATCATCCTATCAAAATTCAAAAAAATAAGACTGATTCGTGTCAGCATCTAATGAACTAATCCTTTCCGTAATCCCATAGGTAACATTCACCCAAAACCAAAGAAAACTAGATCATTTTGTTTAAAACTCAAATCAAATACTTCTTCATCCCCTCCACTTTATTTCCACCTCAAATCTAACTGAAACTCTCGCATATCATATGCTGCACCGGTGAAGGGAAAGGAAAAATCTCAGCACACTTCCAAGTGAGTAAATGAAAAAGAACGCGCACGTTACTGATGTGAGCTGAGATTAACCGAGATCTCAGGCAAAAAGAACGCTCCTATTTTATTCACTAGCTTTGATCAACTATACGCGCATTTAGTGGAAACGTCACGACTGCCATACGTCAAGTTTTTGGATGCGAGCTTTTATAATTGTGAATTGGTTAAATAATAATAATCATATCATGCTCATGCATTACCAATCATTATATATTATTAATACAATGTTACAGCAAATATATTTCTAAAAAAACAATAGCCAAAATTTATTGTTTGCATAAAAAAACTTGACATATGACAACTGATGACGTGTACTAAATGCGCGTATTTTAAAAGGTTTTGTGATGACTAAAGGTGGATTTCCACATCCGATGTCCAAATGTTAGTTGTATCGGATGAATACCTAAAAATGCCACTTTCCACTGCTAGGAGACGATCGTACGTTTTAGTAATAAAAATAATGACACATCACTTTTATTCTTTTTCCTTAACAGGAAATAGTTGCGGTCTATCATGAAGTTCTGTAAACCGCTGAAAATTATAAAATTACGAATTACTAAGAAAGTTTAAATAATTTAAAAATTACCATTTTTTCTAGATACGTAAATGAATTTATGGGAAACATAAAATTGTTTGTCAAAACGTGTGAATTATTACGAAGATTGTGTTTTTGTTTAGTTGGTGGAGGGTAAATTAATTTCTATGAACTTCAATGTGTAGTAATTTTGTTTAAGTGTAGGTAGTATTTGTTTTCGGTGTCAACAAAACGTTATAGACCGGAAGATGGTGACCCAAAATATTTGGTGATTTGTATCAGTATGGCTGTTCTCGGGTCTAATTACATAATGACAAAAAGGAAAATGATGGTCATTGCGCTGGCACCGGCGGCCCAATCGCGTGGGCGTTATTTATCGAACGTGTCGTATAAATAACGATTCAATCGACACAAACTTGTATTTTCCGGTAGTCGATAGAAAAAGGAGAAGGCGGTAGCGTAATGCCATGATTCTCCGGTGTGACTTACAGTCCAATCTTATCTATAGATCTCTTAATTAGAGAATTTATTCATAAACATACTGACTTTTCAGATTGACGAATCCACATTTGGACAAAGAAAATAAAATCGAGGACGGATTGTAGAATGATACTAGGCTTTGGTTTTGGTTGCTCAAGATTCCGACAATTTAAGATTGATTGTTTGTCCTGATAATAAGAGGAATGTACACAACCTAATACCCCTTATTAAGCACCATGTTCAGTGAAGTTCAATTATCCATACGGACATGTGGAGGGCAACTCTTAACTTTTGGAGTGTGAATATCATAATAAGATTGTCAACCTTAGTGTTGAGTTTGTTGCTGCTGATGGTAACACTCAAAGAATTGAATCCCACTGAAGTGCTGCCAAGAAGTTTCTGCGGGGTCAGCATATTCCGGAAAACAAGTTTGCAGACAAGCTTTGCGAATATTTGTGAAGAAAATACAAACTCTATCTAATGTTAGATCTCCTAAATAGTGTGGAAATTAGTCTTAAAACATCTGGACCGAGGTCGTTGCTCCTTCCACCTCTATAGTGACTATAATGTATAATGAAGAAGGTATTAAAAAACTGTAAAATTCAAACACTAAAATCTAGCTAAATTATATACCATACAACCCACACGATAATCAAATTATTTTTTTTGCGAAACGGAAACGATTTAAATTCAATAATCGAAAGTGATTTTTTAAGTTGCCGAACAATCATGAGCGTCGTGTGCTACCTCCACCTACCCATTATCACGATTTTTCCGGTACTTACATCTGCATATCGTTCGTGGTTAACAACTTCGTAATCTGATAAACTATTGACGGATATTAATAAAGTGTTTGACGTAAGTATAACAAACATAGGAAGAAAAAGAATCGAATCTATCATTTCCACTAAATACAATCAAAACGCAGGAGGTTTGTTGATGGAGATATTCATGGTTTTTCATTAAATAATTGTTTTCTTTTTGGAGACCTTTTCAAAAAATGATATTTTACACTAATTTCTGAACGAAGAATACACTATTTTTGAAGACAAGTAGTTTTCGTTCGCTAAAACGTTAACAGATCTAAATTTCCTACAAAGAGCAGAGTATTTAGTCGAGATAAACTGAACAGATTTCTAGATCTTAGAACTTATCTTTTGCAAAGGTGACGAAAAGAGTTTGCGCACGAAAAGTGTATGCTTAGGCGACATAATGATTGATATGGTTTGGTCGTGTTATAGAAGTAATATAAGGCGACGAAATCGTGTCTTCGATCTTCGATCTTCTGTGTTCATTTTTAAGATACATATCCACTGACAAATTTTCTAATTTCACCATTTCCTCGACGGTAACTCACAGATGGAAATGAAAATTTTAACCGTAGACTATGCAGAGCTAGGAAGTGCGTTGAATGTACATTTGGTATTCTAGTGGCTAGATGCAGAATACTAACGAAAGCAATTGAGACAGACCCCTCCGTTTTTTTTTCAAAAGGAGCCGTCCCTTCGCCGGCACCACCTCAGCCTCCTTTGCTTATTGTGGATACTCCTAGTGTTCTGACTACAACCTATTCAGCCAATCCGTTCCCTGTATTAGCTCATACAGGCTCTTTGCTGGTTGGTTGTAGAACTCTTCTGGAGTCATTTGGGTTCTGCCATAGAGTTTCTGCCTTCTGTGGTCCAGCGACTCACAGTTGCATAGTATATGCAGAGCTGTTTCGGTATCCTTGTTGCATCTTCTGCATGTAAGGTCTCCGTTATACAGCCCTATTTTGTTTAGGTGCTCCTTTGTGGGAAAGTGTCCCGTAAGTAGCCCCGTTATGGTGCGTAGTTTGTTCCTGCTCATTGAGAGCAGTTCTTTCGCTACATTTTCTGATGGCTCTTTTATGAATTTCATCCCATGTATTCGCCTGGGCATATTCTTCCAGTGTTTATTGTGTTGTTCTTTCACCCACCCTTTTAACCATGACCAGACCCCTCCGTAGTTGAAACCATAATCAAATGCGTGTGTTTGCTGCAAAATATTCCAATTGAACGAGGAGAAATCCTTGATTATGATATAGGTACACCAAAGAATACATGACAACAAGAAGTGAATGAAGCCCGGTGAAAATCTTTTGATGTGGAACTGACAAAAATGAATAACCTTGAAGGTGACATAATAATATATTAATTTTTATTAAAAACATTTGTAATGTATTTTTTTGTCCTAACTTAGAAAAAGTTTTCCTTCAATTAAATTTCAAAATAAACTGCTATTGTTAACAAAACACAAAAATGAGACATTTTCTTCTGCACCTATTTCCTGCCATAACTTCTCAATCTTGTCTCGATCTCGATATTCTTTATTTTGTTGACGACACGTGATCAAAAACCAAACATGGTCGCGTCGTTTCGCGTAGCATCGCTCATAGCTTAATGCTGAGGCCACACAGAGCATTATGCTAGATAAGCTATAGACGCTATGGACGCTAAGTATCCGATGTTCGCTAAGTTCAGCGGCCACACGGAAAGCTACACTACACACACTACACTGAAGCAAAAATCACCGCGGCAGCTCTCACGATGTGTTGAATATAGCCGGGAATCAAACATTGGGCGACGTGGCTTAGATCGCGAACATAGCGTACCAGTGTCGGTGCGGCCGGGTACGTGTGAAATACCGATGGCTAATTTTGAAATGCATCGCGAACATAGCGTACGTAGCGCTCTGTGTGGCATCGGCATAATTTCGTCCTGTGTGAACATACATCTAGGCGACAACATTCAGTTCGTAAAATCGGTATTTTAAACTAATTTATTTCGAATAATCGTATTTAAAGCCCTTATTCCAATTATATTGTTGTTATATTAGTAAAAACTATAATATTAGTTGTTTTAAAGGTCATGTAACAAATTGGATATAATAGGTACGTGTAGTAAATGGTAATCCTTGAAATCAAGTGGTGAAACTAGGTGAAACCGCTACGTTAAGAATCAACACACTACTTTGACTACACGAGTACAATGCTTTTTATTTGCCGTCCTTTGTCCAAGAACATTAAAAGACAATAAACTTCTGAAAGTATTTCATTATCCTTTGTTTTCAAGACAAGATATTTACCTTAAAATATTCTTGAAAAAAAATATATATATAATTGTGTGGGAAGTATGTATTTTCCTAATCTAAATGTGTTACCAATATTTACAGCGCAAGCGACAAAAAATATTGTTATAGTGTAACTAATGTTAATGTGATGACCTTGAATTGTATTACACATTTTATGCAGGTTAATTTTAATCCACTATATTAATTTGAATTACATTAATTTGAAAAGCATTATTTCTTAATGTTCGAATTTATAGAAGAATTTTATGCACGCCATTTGGCGGCTTTTCCTTCAAAGGGATTAAAAATATGAGTCATCACATTAACAATAGTTGCACTATAGCTGTTGGTAGCTATATTAGAATGTATGTCATCTAGTAGGTATACAAGCATTTTTATCTCGAGATTAGATTCATGCATTTTTGCATCCTTTGAATTCAATTCTGGAACCAGCTATTTAACTCGTTTGTTGGTACGTTCAAAAAAGGCTTTTCTAATGCGTTGACTGCCTTTTTCGACGACTGGAACTTTTGACCACTCAGTTCATTTTTAATTTTTTAAAAACTAAAAAAGCCGTTAGAAATTGAGTCGGGACCGTATGGAGGATGGTCCAACAATTCGATGTTTTCTTGCTTTAAAAAGTTTTTCAAGCTGTGTGGGAAATTGCATTGTCTTGGTGGAGAATCATTGGTGGTTGGTTTTATATACGAAACCCAGTTACTTCCTGCAAAGAAATCGATATGTATCAATGGACAGTAACAGTTCTTTGATCTTGCAGAGGAATTGCTGCTTGAGACAAATGTTTTTGTATTAAATTCGATAACGATTCTGCTTCATCTTGGAACACCCAAAGAGACGACTGGCGTTTATTTTCGGCTTGATATGAGCAAATCCATGATTCATCACCACTAACAGAGTTAATCCAGCTTAGAGTTTTGTGACACAAATTGACTAATTGCTTCCTGCTCTTCGTTAAACAGATGAAGTCGATCTTTTTGGGTGAGCTTACCTACACCATCGATGTTTATCAGGATGCCGTTTCCTGGCACAAAAATTCTCCACCTGAAATTTCGTTGTTGGTAGACCTTAATACAGGTCCTCGTTTAAATCCTCCATACCAACGATAAATTGTCAATTGTAGTGCTTCATCGAGGAAACCGATGAGTGAAAAATTTTTCACTCAACACGAAAACAGAAGCCACTTTGTGAAGCATTTTTGTTGAAACAACTACCTTCGAAAATTAAAAAATTATTGTGCTAAAATTTTCCTGGCGTAATGCCATTTCAGTATTCAACTTTTGAAATTCATTTTAGGTACAGCTTTAAACGAACCGCAAAGTTAACTAAAATTTACATTACATTCGATTTTTGTTGACAAGCGTCAACTGTGTTATATCCTACACTTGAAAGACAACCTTCGTATAGGTATATTCCGTTTTTTGTTGGCTCCAATAGTAGAACTAGCGTTTAATTATCTGATTCCAACAAAAGTTAGTGTTTCGAGGGTAGCCACTAAATATTTTTATGAATACGTGTATAACGGTACAAATTTAATTGAAAAAATTGTGGAATTGTAAAAACTTACCACTACTAAGCCATCTCCTTCCGTTCTCAACAATATGGCCGCCTGATTTTCCTCATCTTGATAAAGTTCACCGATATCTTCATTGGTCTGTAACAAAATACACGTTTAACTATAAACTGTAACTCATTGTCTGTCGGGGCATACAGCCTGAGAAGTAGATATTTGCTCTTGGTCTCAACTATGTAATAAACCAATATTTTTACTTTCTTTGTGATCAGGCTAAAGATAGGTGAAGTTTGGTGTATTTTACTTTAATTAATACATTACAATGTTATGGATATTCACAAAAAATGGCATGGTATATGTACCTAATAAACAAATAGTAATTGTAAAATTGCTCTTATTATTGAAAATAGTATAACTGTTGATAACTGCTTAGTTATCCTTGAGACAGTCATATCAATAATTATGCTCGAGTTATCTTATACTTTTTTTCTTATATTTTTGCTTTTTAATTGATGTAAAATAAACACGTGAATGTAAATCTAATGCTCAGGTATTACTTACAGTTATCTAGTTTTATTCAATTATTACATAATGAATTCTAATATTACATAAAAACAATAAAAATTTTGAAAAAAAAAACATACAGTTATTCTGTAACACTGGAATGTTTTGAAAGTTCCATTTAGAACTAAGTA